>JAJOOO010031745.1:0-11792 GCA_029582685.1 Solanum piurae
TCTTTTAGCCCTCACAAAAGAAACTATCAATATTTAGAAAAAATCAATACTGAAGACTGTCATTCTCAATTATCAAAGTTCAGTAAGAAGAATAACAACAGTTTCGTGTTTTCAGCCGAAAAACAAAAAAGACGAAGAAAATCTTTAAAACCTGTTCAGATAGATGATTCTTGTGATCCAATTTGTAAATCTTCTAGGATTTTTAGATACATATCATGCGAATCTATAGCCTTTGAAAGAGTCGATTATTAGGACTTTACCAGATGGAAAAGTTAGGGTTTTGTTTTGGGTTTTTATAAGGGTGTGTGTGGGGGGGGTGTAATTAATATATGGATGTTTTTACACTTGCACCTCTTAGGCAGATTTCAAGGACGGGATTTCTATTTTTTTAGTAACCGGATTTAGAGCCTTCGCTAAATCAAAAAATAAAAATGGAAATTAGGGACTAGAAAAAAATCTCTTCCCTATAAGTACACTTTTAGAGACGAGTTGTTAAGCCCGTCGCTAACTGTTGGTCTTTAATAGGCAGTTTTCTTGTAGTGTAAGTTTGACTCATAGAAACTTATTTCAATCATTTTTTTTGAATTTTCTTTCCTTTTAGACTTTCCAACGTCTGAGGTAGTACAATATCTCCCCCATGGGACCATTCATCCTCGAATGGTACTCAAGCTAGAATGAATAGAGTAGGAGAGACAATAACAAACCAACATGAATGCAATTTTCATCTAAATGCATATAAAATATGGATATTCACCCCAAGCTAAAACATAACATATTAATTAAGTTTTCATGAACATGCATGCATACAGAAACATTAAAATGACTAAAACACAGGAACCCAAAAGAATGAACCATTGGGAGCTAATACATCAAGCTAGACAAGGAGTAGAGGGAAAGAGATGAGGATACTAGGACATCATATCCACCAGTGCAACCCAAGTAGCACGCTCAACTAATTGATTCCTCTAAAGAATCTTTACGGAAGTAACTTTTTTGTTTCTCAACCTTTGAATTTGTTGGTCTAAAATCTCAACTAGAACCTCTTCATAAAAAAAGGTTTCCTTAACTCCCAAACCATCAAAGGGAACTATGGATGTTAGATATCTGATTAATAACATGTCAAAGACACTTCATCCAATTCTAAACATCAACGGTCGTTAATCAGTATTAACCCAACTAAATGAGTTGGGGTCGAATCCCACATGTAATGGTACGTGTTTAACATTCAATAGAAAAGTGTAAATATGTTAAATCAGCCAAAGTAATAGACATTATCGAATAAAAACATTATTTAAATTAGGGAGTGACACGAATGTCAAATAACAGGTTTTTTTTTTGTTTTAGTTATCAACTACAGCAGCAGCAAACAATATAGAATTACAATAATGAGACGGATTCTTGGGATTTTATTTGATTATAGGCTAATGTATACAAATGGGTAATTGCAATCGTCAGGAAATAGCTGAATATTAGTGATTAAGGTAGACGATAGATGAGGTAAAATTTCTCTCGAACAATTTACCCCGAATCAAGTCAATTTCTCTTGAACATCGATAAGCATGCACAATAAGAATAATGTATGCCTTAGTCCATTCACTCTCTCGAGCTGAATGTGTGGAAAAAGGTATATGATTCACTCTCTCGAGCTGAACCCATAACAACCCAATACCCACAAACCATCAATCAATAATCTTGGTTATAAAACCTCTCTCTCGAGCAAGTCAAAAACACGAAGATAAAACTGCATTTGGAACTACAATTCTTTAAAACAAACAACAATTACTGATTAAAATCACCTATCAACAACATTTAAACTAACAATTAGCAATACCCATAAGCTAAATCAGCCTATAATCACACCCAAGAATTGGGGTTTTAGCTAGATATCATAAAAGGATAAAAATACTTACCAAATTGTGTTTCCATCAACTGGGTAAGATTAATTTCGTCCTCACAATGCTCTAAGTTGAAGAATCTCAAAGACCCGCTTCCAATTTCTCGAAAGTGAAAAACTTCAATTTTCCAAAGCTTAGGGAAAATGTAGTCTCAATACTCAGAGTTCAAACTCAAAAATTACTCTAATGAATGTTCAGAATAAAATTTTATAAAAGATTCGATACTCAACTTAATGCTTTAAAATGTATTTACTGTCGCCAAAAATATGTTGTGAAGGGTCATTCGGCGCAGTAAGTCGGGCTCGAAGATTAGCTCGACGATCCGCTCTTTGGTCAATGTCTTCGCCTTTCTTCCTTTTCCTTCAGCTTCCTCAAGTTCTGTAACTTTGGGCGATCCAACACTGCATTGCAGAACGATTCGACAATCCGTCGACTGCTTCTTTCTCTCGACAACTTGGTTTTCTCCTTCAGGGCTTGGCACACTGGAACTTTAGGCGGTCAAGAGGCCATTCGGCTACTCACCAAAGGGACTTGGTGATCACCAGGATTTCATTTCTTTGTTCTTTCAGCTCACTTTGTTCCTTTTTGCAAATTAGTGTCCATGCTTTGTTCGTCAATACATATACCTTGAAATCAAGGGTTTTACATCAGATATTTGCACAAAATAAGCATTTGAAGACACTAATTATATCCAAATAAATCCCTAAATGAGTCTAAGTCTTGGACACATCAACACCTCCAGATTAAACTTTTGCTTGTACTCAACTAAAACTTAAGTTCAGCAGTTCAAAAAGGGATGCCTCAAACAGTTCTACACAAGACTCAATCATGAATGCACACAAAACGACTCAACTTACTCATGCAAGGATCAATTGTGCACTCAAAGATTGAAGTTGTGACTCACCTTTACCAAAGATTCTCAAGTTCCCAATACTTTCTTCAAATGCAAGTTTAAGCTCAACAAAGGTACTCAAATGCCCTCACACAATGAATGATTCCATATTCACACACAATGGTTTGACACTTTATAGTTCCGGAATCACATACAATTCTCACACTCACAAAGATGAGCGCATGCATGACTCCACCCATAGATTTACCCTTATTTTCCAACCAACACTTGTTTTAGCTCACTCAAGATCAAAAAGGTCTTTTTAAGGCTTGTGAAAGGGCTTAGTGTAAATGTAGGGTCATTTTGGCTCAGTGGCTGCTATCCTCATGAAACGTGGTATGAACAACACTTTCTTCCCTTTTCTTTAACAATTTCATTCATGCTCAAAATTCACCTAGTTATTCATTTTCCATGAATCTTGGACAACCCATTTCTGTTTGCAACTTTATTTCAAAACTTTTTTATTCTTTTTATTTTTCCTTCTTGTTTTCTTTTCTTCTTCTTCTTCTTTTTGTTTGAAGGGGTTCCATCTTTTTCAAAACCATGGGTAGAGTGGAATTTCTTCACATTTCTTGATTTACGTTCTCTTTTCACCACACTCCCAACTTAGGTTTTTGGCATAAGTTGGCTATTCAAACAAACAACATATCATGAGGATTAAGGGTGAAGGGATAAAGAAAGGTCACAATTGCATGAAGTTTCTTCAAAGAAAAGGTAAGGCTCAAAGGGTGCTCCAACAAAGTTTACACACTCACAAGGTAGGCCACGAAAGAGGTATAATGTCAAATTGTTTAAATCTTTAAAATTGTTGCCTAAGATCATTTCAAGAACTTGAATCACTTAGTCAACCGAACCAACAGGGCAAATTCTAGGTGTCATCAAACAAGGTTCACAGTAAGCTCATTACACAAGGCATAGGCACCAAATATTAAACAAGACTCCACACTTTTGCTAGTGTGCAATGATCATCATAAGAGACTCATTCAATAACTGGCTAGTCACCATGAGATCCAAAAAGTTCACATATTCTCTATGCAACTCCATTTGACCTCATCATAGCCGCACATTAATTTTTTTTAATTATGAGCACTATTCAAGTCATCGGTATTGACTGATACTCAAATTTGCAAAAGAATAGCCACATTCAAACACAATCAAGAGGTGACACAAAATTTTCAAAAAGTGTCAAAAACCATTTACAATTAAAATAAGGAACCACAAGCTCAAATATCCACAAAACAGTGCAAAAATATAATTTACAACACAAAACCCAATGTATAAACAAAACACTAATCACAAGAGGAAGGTATGGAAATACCTCACCTCACCACAAACGAAAAAACAATTTGTCCTCCAATGCAATAAAGTACTAAAACATCAATAGAAATGAAAGAGAGGGATGTAAGGAGAAGTCCTGTCTAAGCAGTCACTCCATCTGTAGGGGCATCAGTGTCCGATGCAACATCAGTAGTACTAGCTACACTGGACCCAGCCATGGTGGTGTCTCTCAAGGAGGTCAGGCTGACAGTCTCGAACATCGCATCCTCAAGATCACTGAGATCATCATACACAGCAACATCTCACTCCCCAAGCTGCTCATCATCAGTCTTTCTGTCTGATTCATCAACTACTATGTCATCCATCTATTCATCGACGGTGGTAGTCAGAGGGATCTCACATGTAGCTAGAGCACCCTCTGTCTCGGATGCGTCTAATAAAGAGGTGAAATCTGTAAACTTAATATAGTCTACATCCTTCCTCATATCTGCCACCTCAGTCCTCAAAGTTGTCACCTCAGAAGTTTTCCCCTTTCTATTCTCATAAGTCTCGACTCTCACTATGACAGTGTCAATAGATGCTTGTATGGGTGTCAGTGTAGCTAGTATAGCACTGTCGATCATCCATGGGACTGCAACCTCTAATCGGGTAGCCCACATATCAGCCGAATGGGATAGGTGCCCCATTTTCAGGATCATAGACTGAGTAATCCTAGTGGGCTGGGTTGCAGCAGAACTACCAGGAGCCTGGGAGGCCAGAGTAGGCAAGGATGCCTCTGCAGGAATCGTCTCTATGTCAATCTCAAGGGATGTGACCACCGGAACTGCTCTCCTCTTGTCTACCTCCTCCCGAGTGTACTCAACCTCTATACACCGGATATCAGTGAAGGATGTAGGGGTGACCTCAAAATATCTCGTCTCATCACGAGGAACTCAAGCACACCGGCACAACTCTGTAATCAGCACTGGGAATGGTAGGGAGGTCTGGCTCTGCTTGGCCCTCATGGCTATCTCATGCTTTATGAGGAGTCCCAGGTTCATGCGCCTCTTGGATATGATCGACCCAAGGCAGGCCGCCTTAGGGTGGCAGAAGATAAACTCGTTCTGGGACAGCATGATGGTATTGCTGATAGAGCTAAACTAGAACCGACCAGCAATATTCTGGTCCTTTTTCTCGATTGGCCTCTTATCTTATTCAACCTCTGGGTAGTATCAAAAATCAACGGTGAAAGCCATCTCTTGAAGTCATTCGGGGACTGAGTAGTAGGCAAGTCCTCATATGCCAGTGTAGCACCTAGAGCCCTATCAAGTACAGTATTAATGTAATCACTACTGCACCCAATTTCCTTCCTCCAGAGTATGACCGACCTCACCAGTCTGAAGGAATTGGCCTTCTCCTTCCCCTTGGGCACCAGCTCTTCATATGTTTTATAAAAATTTCGGACCCATGTAGGAATGTAGGGACATCAGGGCTTGGTGAACTGCTCGAACCAATGGAAATGAAGGGAGTCCCTTACTGCGGAGTATCTGCCCTCAAGGCCCTCTGTGGATAGCAACTTCTGCTTTAATATTGTCTGCAACCCATCGACTTTCAATCTATTAGGTAGTCGGGGAGGAGGAACCACTAGTGGTAGTGGAGCCACAGGAGGTTCCAGAGTTGGCACTGTCTCTGCTGTAGAAGGGTGTCTATTGGGACACTCAATGAGTCAGGACGAGACCTAGCATGAATCTCAGCTCTTCCTGGACTACAGTTGATGGTCATTATCTAGTTCAGAGAACGCAGTTTGGGAATGCTCAATGTCGGAGTTGTGCTCCAGAACCTTAGTCATATGCCTCTTGCCTTTACCCTTGCCTCCCTTTTGAGGCTCTGTCCTTCCCTTCTTGGGAGGATTGGCTCCCCCTTAATTTATTACAATACCCTATGCTCTCTTTTGGGGAGGCATGTCAAGGTTGGTTCTAGCCATATCTGCAAAAACATCAAAAAGAGTTAGGAACAGTTCAAGAAAAATTGCAGTTAAGCAGCTGTAGACAGGCTCGCCGAACTAGGCGATCAGTCAGCAAATCTCTTTTGTGAGCCAGATCGGGCTCACCAAAAGGATTGGCTCAAAATTTTCTCAGAAAAATGGCATGTCAACAATGAGAGAGGCCTTTCGGTGAATCACTGACAACATTCGGTGAGAGCAGACCAGCCCACCAAAAGTTACAATGCATTTTAAGGATTAGGGGCGCAGAAAGGGCGATCAAGAAAGACAATTGGCGAGTTGCCGAGTGCACTCGGTGAACTCAGGTCTCTCACCAAACTATCCAACATGCTTATTTTCAACCCCAACTTCTAAATTCAACCCCGTAGCCCTCGAAAACAAAATCAAACCATGCACTCATTCAATTAGACTTAGACCCTTAATACCCATGCCCTAGGGATACTGGAACTTCTCCTGGTTTGGCCAAACTTGGCCATTTGATGACTTTTGCCCTTAGGAATGATGTCAAACGCTCCATCATACGGAAAAATATGTCATTTAGCACAAATGCGGGCTACTTAGACTACACCCGACTAGACCCAACAACAAATTAGCACAACCAAACAATTTTGATCAATTTTAAGTCATGCAAATTTTGGGAAATCAACAATTAGGAAATTTAAGCAAGATATTCAGATTAAAACAGACATTCAAGAATACAATTATGATAAGAGATGACCAACACACATCACTAAGATAAGAACAATTGCAAATGAGTAAAATCCCAAAATATGAATTCGGGGTTCAGAAAACCAATATTTTTTACCGAATAAATCAGTTGAAAATCTAGGCGGCAAAGAATCCAACTTCGATCATACAATCAACGACTAAGAGGTAGTAAAAACACGAAAATAATAGGAAAATAAGTGTGAATTAGGAAAGTTGAAAAGTGAGGGAATGTGAAAGATTTTGAACTTTTGAACTTTTGGCCTTTAAAACCATCCAGTTCTCGCTCATTCGGTGACATTAATTTTGCTCGCCAACCCACTCGGTGACACGTCAAGTGGGCACTTACCTTGCCGAGTTTTTACAGGACCTCCAGTTAATGTGGGGGTCCAAACGATGGACAATGTTGCGATCTCCAACCCATTCGGCGACACGCCGATTAGCTCCTGGGCTCGCCGACCTGCACTTTTCTAACACATCTGACACTTCAACCTGTAAAATCAACACATGATTATTTCTAAAACAAAATGAAAGCAGTAAAACTTGGGTGCCTCCCAAGAAGTGTCTTAGTTAATCTCATGGCATGATGCGATTTCCCACTCAATTTTGACTCGTCAGGTAGAGATTAGACAAAACAAGATCCATTTGGGTCTCCAGTAGCATATTACATATGGAATAGGATGCAATCATCTGATTCAACAATAAGACATTCTCTTTTATTTCATTCAACACTTTTTCGTGTTCTTCGAATTGGTAAAGAATGAGTGAGAGTATCTCTTGTATTTGTCCACCCTCATACTTCTTGGAATTTCTACGCTCATGAGGTGGAATGTACCGATCATTCTCTTTGTACGGTACTTCCAATTTCGTAATCTGTTTGGCCACGAGATCCAACTGAGTCAACAATGTGGCCAAAATTTGTTCCTTCTCAGTCTCCTTGTTGGTCTTGGCCATGTGATCAAGGAGTTGGGTTGTTATTGCATAAGGTAGTCGTGTGAGACCACCCGGAGAAATTTGGGCAGGCTCTCCTCTGTTTTTCAGACCGAAACTACTATAGAAGCGGTCTAGTAGCATGTTATCTTAGATTCCATGAGTTGGGCATTGCAGCAATAGTGACTTAAATCTCAGCCACAAATCATAGATTGACTCACCCTCTATTTGCCTGAAACTTAGGATGTTATCCCTAAGATTCATCATTCTCAAAGGAGAGTGGTCTATTTGATCACCGTTGTTACAAGACATGTTCCTTTATTCTGTTCTAAACAAGGAACATACAAATCAAAACTGAAAGTAAGTAGATTCAACCATGATTAACAAGAACAAAATTCAACTTAACCAAAGAATCTTAACCAACACCACTCCCCGTCAGCGGCATCATTTTAATTAATCACATTTGAAAGACACTTCATCCAATTCTAAGCATCAACGACCGATAATCAATAAATAACCCAACTAAATGAGTTGGGGCAAATCCCACAAGGAGTGGTACATGTTTAAGATTCAATAGAGTAGTGTAAAGATGTTCAAATCAGCCAAAGGAATAGACATTATCGAATAAAAATAATATTCAAATTAAGGAGTAACACGAATGTCAAATAACAGGGTTTTTTTTTGTTTTTGTTATCAACTACAGCAGCAGGAAACAATACTGAATTACAATAATGAGACATATTCTTGGGATGTGATTTGATTATAGGCTGATGTAGACAAATGGGTAATTGCAATCGTTAGGAAATAGCTGAATATTAGTGATTAAGCTAGACTATAGAGGAGGTAAACTTTATCTAGAACAATTTACACCGAATAATGTCAATTTCTCTCGAACATCGATAGGCATGCAAAATAAGTACAGCCTACGCCTTAGTTCATTCAATCTGTCAAGATGAATGTGTGGAAAAAAGTCTACGATTCACTCTCACGAGCTGAACCCATGACAACCCAATACCCACAGACCATCAATAAATAATCTTGGTTTTAAACCTCTCTCTCGAGCAAGTCAAAAATACAAAGATAGAACTGCATTAGCAACTACAATTCTTTAAATTAAACCACAATTACTGATTAAAATCACTTCTAAACAACATTTAAACTAATAATTAGCAATACCCATAAAATGAATCAGCGCATAATCACACCCCAAGAATAGGGGTTTAACTAGACATCATAAAAATATAAAAATCATTACCAAATTGTGTTTCCATCAACTAGGTAAGATTAATTTCATCCTGACAATGCTCCAAGTTGAAGAATATCAAAGACCACTTCCTATTTCTTGAAAGAGAAAAACTTCAATTTTCCAAAGTTAAGGGAAAACATAGTCTCAATACTCACAGTTCAAACTCAAAATTACTCTAATGAATGTTCAGAAATTTTTTTGATAAAAGATTCAATACTAAACTTAATGTTTTAAAATGTATTTATGGTCGCCAAAAATATGGTGCAAAGGGTCATTCGACACAATACGTCGGGCTTGATGATCAGGTTGGCGATCCAACCTTTGGTCAATGTCTTCACCTTTCTACCTTGTCCTTCAGCTTCCTCAAGTTCTGTAACTTTGGGCAATCCAACAATGTATCGCGGAACCATTCGGTGATCCGCCGACTGTTCCTTTTTCTCGTCAACTTGGTTTTCTCCTTCAAGGCTTGGCACACTGGAACTTTAGGCGGTAACCAGGCTTTCACTTCTTTGTTCTTTGAGCTCGCTTTGTTCCTTTATGCAAATTAGTGTCCATTCTTTGTTCCTTAATCCATATACCTATTAATCAAGGGTTTTACATTAGTTATTTGCACAAAATAAGCATTTGAGGACACTAAATCTATCCAAATAAAGCCCTAAATGATTCCAAATCTTAGACTCATCAATCTCCATCATACTTTTTCAGTAAGGAGACATGGAAAACTGGATGTACCAATGCTAACTTGTTTGGCAACTCATGTTCATAAGTAACCTGGCCAATACTTCTCAAAATTTGATATGGGCCCACTTGTCGGGGACTAAGCTTTCCTTTTTTCCCAAACATCATGACACCCTTCATGGGTTAAATTTTAAAGTACGTCCAATCATGAATATCAAATTCTAGTTCTCTTATTCTAAAATAAGAATAAGACTTTTGTTGACTATGATCAATTTTTAACCTCTAACAAATAAGTCAAACTTTTTCAATTGGCTCATGCATCAACTCGGGCCTTATCAAAGTGACCTCACTAACTTCAAACCAACCAATTGGAGACCTAAACATCCTACCATAAATTCCCTTAAATGGTGTCATCCCAATTCTAGAATGGTAGCTATTATTATAAACAAACTCAATGAAAGGCAAGTGGTCATCTGAATTATCATCTGAATCAACCACACAAGCTCTCAGCATATCCTGTAAAGTATGAATAGTATGATCAAACTGTTCATCGGTCTGGGGATGGAAAGTCGTGATATGTTTCACTTAGTACTAACACCTTTCTGGAACAACATCCAACACTGAGATGTTAACTGAGTACCTTGATCGGAGATAATAGACAAATGCACTCCATGCAGCATTACCATTTCTCTAATAATAAGCTTGGCATAATCTTCTGATGAGAAATAGGTCTTGATGGGAATAATGTGAGCCGACATCTTCATTCGTTCCATATTAACCCAAATTGTAACACCCCTCAAAATGAAGTAGGATAAAGTAGAGCCTCACATGGGTTTTATGCATTAATAACTTGTTAAAATAATGAAGAATAGCCTTGTAAGTCAGTTTTTAAAGAGTTTGGAATTCAAACGTCAAGGGACGACCAAGACGTTCAGAAACTAGTCTATTACGTGTTGGTGCGTTTCAGTATGTTGTTCATGTTTTTATGTGTTGTTTGGAGTCTAAAATCAGTGGAGGTGACCCTTGTGTCTTAATAAATGTCTTTAGGGTCAAAACGTTTGATTACGACGTCCCGGGACCACCCTAAGGGTCCCTGGGAGGACCCCAACCCTTGGCCAAGCAAGCTGCCAAGGCAGCTTGCAAGTTGTGCTTGGAGGGAGTGGCTCCGCGTCGCGGACCTGCTCCACCATGGGCCAAAAAGTGTCTCCGCGACGCGGAGACACAGAGGACGGACTCTACTGTCTCGGAATTTCATTTCTAGAAACTTGCGGGAACACCTCCGCGTCGCGAACTTGTTTCCCAACGAAATCTGCGAAAATAGAACTCAAGTTTGACTTGTTTAAATGGTCCAACTAAGTGAGGGGTACTTTGGGGAATATTATAAATGGTTATTATACATATTTTAGGGTATTTTAGTTGGTTAAAACCCCATAACCTAGAATTAGACCCCATTCTTCAATTGACCCTTCCCTCTCTAAAATAGATTCTCTCAAACCTCCATTGAAGACCTTGATGAGGCTCAAGCTAGAAGATGGGTTTTCAACTGATTTCTTCTTCAATTTCATGGGTCTTCAATATTTAAGGTATGGTAACTCTTGATTCTTGAATAACCTCTCATTCAAGGAGTTCTATCAAAGATTTTCAAAAGTGATTCAAAGACCAAAATTCCCAATTTTCAATCTAACCATGGGTTCTTTGTCAAACGATTTTCTATATCATTATATTGATGAATTGATGTGGAATTAAGGTTTTTAAGATAATTTTCAAAGGAATTCTTGAAGAACCCATGATCCCCTAATTCTTTAAAATTGGCCTAGGATGTGGGTCTTTGTGAATATGATTTCTATTGGTGAAATTATGTTTAGATTAGATTGGATTGATGTTTCATATTCTTATCTATACTTATGGATGTTGAATTGTTGGTATATTGATGAGTTGAGAATTATGGCCTTATGGGCAAAAGTTATGGGTTGATCCCTTTGTTTATAGAATTGTACTTAGATTATGTTTATGTTAGTGAATTACATTGTTGATTCCTATCGCCATCTATGTCAATTGATTATGAATTGTGGAGGATTGATCCATGGTTATCATGGCTTGGAGAATTGGTAAGTTGACCTAACTTCTTGTCTATAGTATGAGAATTGATGTTGTACGGTTTGATCCACTTATGGTGGAGGTGTTCAC
>JAJOOO010031746.1:0-23169 GCA_029582685.1 Solanum piurae
ATGTAAGAGTAATAAAATGAGTGAGAAAGTTATTAGGTTTATGATATTGGGAGTTTTTTTTAGTGGGGCCTATTTTAAAAATGGGGCAATGGGTGGGACGTCACGCTGCCAGTGCTCCCACCCATAGCTTTTGAATCTTAACACCTGGCACAACGCCCGACCAGTGCTGCGAGGCATTCATGCATAGTGTGGGCGGTGCCAAGTCGCCCGTCTATTTGGTATTTTTTTCCCATCTCATCCTCTGGACGCGTGGCACATTTTCTTATTCATGTGCATCACCCAAACCACGTTAAAAATGGTGTGTTGCCTCCTACCCAGTGCCTTAGTTTTGGTAATGGCACGACTCATATTTTTGTATTCTTCTGTCTTTTCTCTTTTTATTTTTTTATATATATTTCCTAAATATTACACAAAATTGTAAATTAAACTAAATCCTAAATTAATAAAAAATTTAAAAAAAATCAAAACACCTAATTAGTACAAATAATTCACCAATTGCCTCTTGTAGAGCGCATGTTTTAACATCGTGACTTGACTCATTTTGTAATCATCCATCATTTAGCTTGAGGGCTTCTCGATCTCGATCCACATCCTTACCAAAGTAATTCTTGACCCATTGTCCATTCACTAAAAATGTTGTTGAATCTTTGATTTTAAGCTCTACAACACCATGTTGTGTCAGCCTCATCACTTCGGACGACCCGCTCCATTTGAACCTTAGTTTTTTGGGGAACAATATAAGTCTAGAGTTGAAGAGCAGTACATTTTGGCCTAGAGTAAAAGTGTGAGTGACTATGTGCTTTTCATGCCATCTCTTGGTCTTGTCTCTGTAAAGCTTAGCATTCTCATAAGCATGGAACCTAAACTCCTCAAGTTCATGCAATTGTCCTACTCTTTTCCCGCCCTTTGCTCTGGGTCAAGATTTAACTTTTTAATCACCCAATACGCTTGGTGTTCTAACTCTTCCGGAAGATGACATGATTTACCAAACACCATGTTATAAGTAGAAGACCATATGGGTGTCTTATATGTTGTCCTATATTCCCATAAAGCGTCATCAAGCTTTCCGACCCAATCTCTTCTTTGCACATTCACTATTTTCTTCAAGAATTGCTTCACCTCTCGATTGGACACTTTAGCTTGGCCATTAGTATGTGGGTGATATGTTGTTGCCCCCTTATGACGTATAACATACTTGGCCAAAAGATTCTTCACCAAATGGTAAATGAAGTGCTTTCCTCCATCACTAATTATCGCCCTCAGAGTACTAAATCAAGTGAAAATGTTCTTTTTTTGAATTTAATCACCACCTTGGAATCGTTAGTGGGAAGAGATATAACCTCGACCAACTTTGACACTCAATCCACCACCATTAGAATGTATTGGTTTCCATCTGATAGTGGGAAGAGACCCATGAAGTCAATACCCCACACATCAAAGATTTCTACCTCAAGAATATTATTTAGCGGCATCTCATGTCTGCTAGAGATAGTACCCAACCTTTGGCATTGGTCGCATTCTTTCACATAGGATATATGATATTTGAACAACTAAGGCCAAGAGAATCCAAGATCGATGTTCGTCCTATTCGGCAAAGCAATCTTAGACCTTCTTGGCTACCTGAGCTTGGATGCAGTCCCATCTTTGTCAGTCTCTCCAAGTTTCTACTACTAAGTAACACTTCTGTTATTCAATCATAGAATCGATTCTGATCAAGCTGCAAAAGTGCAATACCTTGTGAGTCGAGCTCTCTCCTTTATGATGTCCTCCGTATGGTGATACATGAAAACTCTCGAGCACTTGCTAGACCTCATTTTCCAGAATGCATCTTCTCACCATCTCGATATACCCCTTACTTGAACAAGAATGGTTCATCCCAGATGTACAACTTTGCATCATGCTTTAGCTTCTTTGTTTTTGAGTGGTCGCGCCTGGTGGGAGAACTCAACTTACCAATTAATTTACTATATCAACATACCCCATCAGTTGAGTGATATACAAGGCCATCAACTGCTCATTTGAAAACTCTTCCCGAATTAGTCCATCATGGGGCACATGAGAGAAATCTTCCAAATGTGAGAGATGATCAACAATATGGTTTTTGTGATATTTCTATCCTTGATCTCCAAGTCAAATTCTTGTAATAGAAAAATCCACCGAATCAGCCTTGGCTTAGCATCCTTCTTGTTGAATACATACCTAATTGTAGCAGGATCGGTAAAGACAATTACTTTGTTACCTACCAAATACGATCTAAACTTATCGAAAATGAATACTAAGGCAAATATCTTCTTCTCAGATACTGTGTAATTGGCTTGTGCAGAATCAAGGGTCTTGCTAGCATAATAGATTGAATGGAACACTTTATATTTTCTTTGTCCCACCACTGCACCCACTTCTACATCACTTGCATCACACATGAGTTCAAATAGTAGCTCCTAATTAGGAGCAATCAAGATTGGAGCTTCAATTAAGTTCTTTTTCAGTACTTTGAATGCTTTGACACAATTGTCGTCAAACTCGATTTTTGCCTCTTTCTCCAAGAGACTACATATAGGTCTGGCATTCTTGAAAAAATCCTTGATAAATCTCTGGTAAAAACATACATGCAATGGAAAACTTCTCACTCATTTGATAGAAACCAGAGGTGGCAATTTCTTTATTACCTTAACTTTGGATTTAACTAGTTCTAACCTATGCTTTGACACCTTGTGACCTAAAACTATTCCTTACCGAACCAAGAAATGACATTTCTCCCAATTGAGCACTAAAGTTGTATCATTACAACAAGCAAACACTCTATCAAGGTTTTGGAGACATACCTCAAAAGGCTTCCCAAAGACAGAGAAATCATCCATGAATACCTCTACAAAGTCCTCCACCATGTCATAAAAAATAGCCATCATACATTTTTGAAAAGTGGCGGGGGCGTCCAAACGACACGTGCTTAAAAATATTTGTGCCATAAGGACAAGTGAAGGTATTTTTATCTTGATCTTCGGGTGCAATCCAAATTGGATTATATCTGGAATATCCATATAAAAAACAATAGTACTCATGTCTTGTTAACATGTCAAGCATTTGATCAATGAATGAGATAAGGTAGTGATCTTTCCTTGTGGCATCATTGAGTTTTTGATAATCCATGCATATTCTCCACCGAGTAACGATTCTCGTGGGAATCAACTCATTCTTTTTGTTCTTCACCCCTGTCATATCTTCTTTATTTGGTACACATTGAACAAGACTTACCCATTTACTTTTTGAAATAGGGCATACAATTCCAGCATCTAACCACTTGATCACCTCTTTTCTTACCAACTCTTTCATCAATGGATTTAGTCGATGTTGATGTTGTACGCTCAACTTATAGCCCTCATCCATATAGATTTTGTGCATACACAACACCGGACTAATACCATGAATATCATACATTTTCCACCCAATTACCTTCTTTCTTTGCCTCAGAATCTTCAATGCCGCATCAACTTCTGTTTCAAATAACACCACAAAAAGCATCACCGGTAAAGTTCCATTGTAACCCAGATATGCGTACCTTAGGTGTGTCAAAAGAAATTTTAGCTCTAACTTGGGTGCTTCTTCAATTGAGGGTTTGGGTGGAGGTCTCAAAACTCAATCTAATGTCTCCACCTCACCTCGTTGGTTCCCACGAGTGCTCCATCAAGACAAGTAGCATGTTTTTTTACTTTTGCATCCCCAAAAATATCATGACCTACAAGTACTCTTTCAATGGATCTTTGGAAGCAATGTAATATGATTTTGCGGCTAGATCAATAATAGTGATAGCAAACAAGTCCTCGTAAGCAGCTGGCAATTTCAACACGCGATAGACCTCAAAGACTTCTACCTTGTCATGAGTTCTCATGGTTAACTTCCATAATGCTAATCAATCAATGCTCTCCCAGTGTCTAAGAAAGGTCATCCTAAGATGAATGGTACTTCCAAAACTGGGTTCCAAGTATAGGACAACAAAGTCCACATGAAAAATTAGTGAACCTACTTATACCAACACATCTTCTACTATCCCTTCTGGCCTAGCAACATATCTATACACAAGCTGTAAGATGATAGTGATTGGCGTTGGACTACCCAACCCCAATTTTTGATACAAGGATCTAGGTATGATATTTATACTTGCACCTATATCACATAACCCGTGGGCATGGACACTTTACCAAATTGTAATTTGTACCATGAAACTACTCGGATCTTTCAACTTGGTGGGCAGTCTATTCTGGATTCTGAAATTGCACTCTTCAGCAAGTGCTACCATCTCATACTCCGTCAACCTCCTCTTGTTTGCCACTATCTCCTTCACATACTTGGCATATTTAGGGATTCCCTGCAAAACATCAACTAGAGGTAGATTAATTTGAACTTATTTAAGGAGAGAGAAACTTACCAAAACCTTCAACTTTGCTCTGTTTCTTGATTTTTTATGAGAAAAGAGGAGGTATTTTCACTTGAGGTGCAGCCCTTTCGAACTATGACCAACCTCTCTTTGTTTCTTTTCTCCACTCACTAATTTAATATTTCTCTTCTTTGGAGATAGTTCTTCTAACTTCAACCCACTACGGGTGCACACAACATTCACTTGCCTCAGATTTGGGTCAGTACTTGTAGGCGTGAATTTGAGAACTTGCAATTTGTGCAAATTGCCTCTCCAAATTTTGGGTGGACAACTGGTTGTTTCTCAACTCTGTTGCTAGTTTATCCACACTCGCATTAGTTTTTGCTAATTCTGTCATCATCTTGTTAAGTGTCTCCTCAACATTCATGGTTCTTTGTTGGACGCCTGGACTACTACTTTGGCCCATGGCTTTGATAATGCTGCCATTTCATTGTGATCGATATTGATTTTTCCCATGTGCCTGATTTTAGTTTTGATTACCACCCCATGAGAAGTTTGGGTGATTCCTTCCGCTTGGGTTATATGTGTTTCCATAATTCCATGTTCCTCCACCTCTTTGTGCATTACCAACATAGTTCACATAATTTGAGTTTGACTCACAACATTCAGTCATGTGTTCTCCACTACCGCAAACTTTGCACCACCCTTAAGGATGTTGTATTGCATTCACTTGCCCCATGTGTTGCCCTAGTGTTAGCTTATTAGTTTGAGTTGTTATATGGTTTTGCCGAGAAACCATATTTGTAGTTAATGCTACTATGGGCTCCACTTCTAACATTTTGGCAACCTTTTGTTACACGATTCTCGACATATCTCCATTTCATTACAAGTTACTTTTTGATAGTTTATTCAGAAACTCGAATAACTCAAAACATGTCTTATCTATGGCTTGTCCACCCGTAACAGAATTCATAAGTACTTTCACATTATTCTCGAGACCTTCTATGAATGTGCGAACCAATAACTCATAGGCTTGATAATGATGTGGACACGCGATCAACAATTGTTTAAACTTTCTCATGTTTGACAAATGTTATTTCTTCCCCTTTATTTTAAGCTTAAGATTTTGCTTCTCAACTTTGCAGTTTTACCCAAAGGAAAGAATCTAATCAAGAATTTCCTCACCAGGTTATCCCATGTAGTGATGGAATTCGGTGGTTTAGATGACAACCATCGCCTTGCTTCTACTAATAGTGAGAATGAAAAAAAGAGTTAACCTGGTGTAATCAGAGGATAATGATAACGTTCAACTACACTTCATCTGATTCTAAGTGTAGGCGGTCTCCAACAAGTATAAACCCAACTAAGAGTTGGGGTCGATACCACAGGGAGTGTAACACCTTGTAGTCTAATAGGACAACTAGGGCAAAGTATGAGGGCTACAAGACAAGACTAGGGGCAAGAGGCAAGGCAAAAGGGCAAGGGCCAAGGCTGCCCAAGCTTGCCAAGGTACTGACCACCTCTACGACAGCTTTGACGGCTCGTCGTGGTCACCACGGATCGTGGTACCACCCGTGGTGGTGAGGCAGTAGCTCACCAAGGCTGTATCAAATTGGGCTCACCTTCACAAACCACTTCACGGCCAGTGGTGAAGACCACGGCTCGTGGGAAGGCTCGTGATGATGACTTCAGCTCATGGAGGCCAAGGCAATGTGGCCTAGCCACTGGTCCAAAGAGCACAATAAAGACCATGGCCAGTGGTGAGGACCATGGCTCGTGGTGCCTGTCACGAGGCCTGGGTAGTAGGCGACCAAGTGAGGGCCATTTTGGGAAATTCCGGTTTAAGATAGATTAAAGTGAGGTCATTTTGCCTAAGCCTAGGTCACCTATATAAGTGATTTTAACCCTTTAAACTCACCATTCAAGAAATTATTTCCAAAACCCCAAAATAATCCCAAAGTTCATTCTCACAAGTATCTCTCTCTCTAAACTTGAAGAAGAAGAAATAGTTGGAGCTAGGGTCAAGATCAAGTCTCCATTCTTCAAAAATTTGTGGGATTTGTAATCAAGTTATGATGGATTATTCATCCAGGAAATCCTTTCATCCATGGAGCCCCATGATTTCCTCAATTTAGAAGAAGAATTCCCCAATTCTAGTTAGGGTTTCTTCTAATGTTGTGGATTTTGATCCAATTGAGTGGATTATGATTGAATTGATAGAATTACATGTTTTAGGATGAATTTACATGTACCCATGTCTAACCCATGTTGAAATTGACGGAAATGAGTTTTATGCCAATAAAGGGAAAATTGAGGATTTAGATGTAATCTTTTAGAATTGATGAAATACATGTTAGATCTATTGAGAGTTAAGCATATAGACATGAATTGATTGAGATTAAGGTATGCATGACGAATCATGATTTCTAGTGCTTGAGATTGGGGGCTATATGATGAAGTATGATTAGATTGCTTGATATTGAAGCATATAGACATGAATTGCTTAAGAGTAAAGTATATGAACATGAATTGATTTAGATCAAGCATATATGATGAGTTATTACTAGGATGGCTTTGAAAGTAAAGCTAATGTGATGAATAATGATGACTAGGGCTTTGAGAGTAAAGCTTATATGATTAATGTAGATTTGTAGGTAGGATTGTTATGGAAGAAGTTACTCACATTGATCTACATTATGAATATATGAGATTATGTATGTTTTTATAGAATCTATGTAAATGATTTAAGAATACTTTGAGAGTGAAGTGTTAATGATTATGATATTGTTGTTGTGTTGATTGAAAGGCTATTCTCATGAACACATAATGAACATGATGTGAAAGGTTTTCTCACATAAAATGATTCTAGGTTGAAAGGCTTGCTCACCTGAAACGAATATAAGTCATGAGGCTTGAGGTAATTGCCCAAGACCTTCATATGAGAAGGATGTGAGGTGAGTTCCCATATTCCTAAGTTAGTAAACAAGAAATGATAAACATGAGGTGATTACCCATGTCATGTGATGAGGAGTGTGAGGTGACTACCCTTAATATATAACTCCTAAGGCCAGGCAAGAGGTGAATACCCATTAGCCTTTATTGTTGATCATGGAGGCGAATACCTATGATCCTTATAAAATAATGTGGATATGAATACCTATATCATATCATGTTGGACATAGAGGCGAATACCTATGATCATTATAAAATTATGTGGAGGCGAATACCTATATCATATAATGTGAGGCATGGAGGCGAATACATATGATGCCCTAAAATGGTCATGGAGGTGTATAACTATGACTATGCAACTAAGGCAAGAGGTGAATACCCATTAGACTTTATAATAGGCATAGAGAGGTGAATCCCCATGTCTTGAAAAGTAAAGCAAGAATAATGTGAATTATGTCATGATGAATGAATTGTTTGGATTGCTGCTAGAATGGCCTTCCATGATATGTATGACTAGAGGTGAATTCCCATGTCTATAAAATGTAAGTTAAAGATGAGAATGATAGATGATGAGTTTGAGTGATGGCTTAAGGTTGCCGGGAAATAATCAACCCAAGATTAAGTCTATCCTGGTCAATAATGGATCCCAACAAAGCCGTCTTAGGATGCCGGAGTATGGACTCATTCTGGGAAGGCATCAATGTGTTGCTAATGAATCTGAACCAATACCGTGCAACTACATTCATGTACTTCTTCTCAATCTGAACCCCTGACTCGATCCACGGCGGTGTGATGTCGGAAATCAAAGGAGCCAACCACCCCTATAGGTCATCAAGGGTCTTATTTTGTATCTGATCCACTAAGAAATGGATCACATTCATAGTACACCCCAGCACCTCATTAATGTCTATACTGCTGCATTTAACCTTTTTACCACGCACCACCACATAATCAACCGGTGCGAATGACCTGGCCTTATTTTTACTCTTTGGGACCAGCCTCCAATACTCTGTGTAAAACTCCCAGACCCAGGAAGGTATGTATGATCCTCGGGGCTATGTGAATCTCTCAAACTTGTGGAACCTAATGGTGTCCCACGCATCTGGATACATGTCCACCACTCCATCAGTAGACAACCTCTTTTCTTCTAGAATCATCCTCAACCCGGCAGCCTTAAGTTTGTTCATCGATCTAGGTGGAGGTGCATGTACCAAGGGCACTGATGGTGTCTGCTTAACAATCTGTAATGGATGTGGATGAGGTCAAAGAGTAACCGGTAGTCTGGTCGGATAATGCAGCACTTTGGAGCACATCTCAGCTCGTCTCCTCTGAAGAGTATGATCATCCTCTGCTCAGACATAGAGGCCGGAGAACTAGACCCCGAATCATCCTCACGATCAGATCCTGAAGTGGTGAGGTGGGTGTCGTAGATGCCCATCTATCGGAGCTATCCTCAGCCAAACTTGGCTCCACAGGACCCTTCCCTTTTCGTGTGCCTTTCCTCCATATCGGAGGAAGTTTGGGTTGTGTTGCTCATGGCAGAATGATTAATAACATTTCAAAGACACTTCATCCAATACTAAGCGTCAACGATCGTTAAATTAGTAATATAACCCAACAAATGAGTTGGGGTCGAATCTCACAGGGAGTGGTACGTGTTTGAGAATCAAGAGCAAAATATGAATATGTTCAAGTCAATTATAGGAATAGATATTTACAAATAAAAGAATAATTCAAATTAGGGGGTGACACGAATGTTAAATAACAAGGGGGTTTTAATTGTAATTATCAGCTACAACAACAACAAATAACACGAATTAACAAGTAATGAGACGGGTTCTTGGGATGTGATTGGATTATAGGGTAAGGTAGACAAATGGGTACTTGCAATTGTTAGTATATAGTTGTAAATCAGTGAATAAGCTAAACTTTAGTAGGGATAAACTTTCTCTCGAACAATTTACCCCGAATCAAGTTGGTTGCGGTCGAACACCAACTAGCAGTAATTAAGAACAACCTACGCTTTAGTCCATTCACTCTCTCGAGCTGAATGTGTGGAAAAGGGTTTAGGATTCACTCTCTCGAGCTGAACCCATGGCAACCCAATACCCACAGACCATCAATTCAGTAATCTTGGTTTTAAGACCTCTCTCTCAAGCAAGCCAAAAACACTAAGGTAGAGTTGCATTTGAACCTACAACCCTTTAAAGTAAACCACAATTACTGATTGAAATTACTTTTAAACAACATTTAAACTATCAATTAGCAATACCCATAAGCTAAATCAACCCATAATCACATAATCATACCCCAAAAATTGGAGTTTTAGCTAGACATCATAAAAAGATAGAAATCGTTACCAAATTGTGTTTCCATCAACTGGGTACGATGAATTTCGTCTTTACAAAGGTCCAGGTTGAAGAATCTCAAAGACCCACTTCCAATCTCTCAAAAATGGAAAACTTCAATTCTTCAAAGCTAAGGAAAATATTGTCTCAATACTCTCAGTTCAAACTCAAAAATTACTCTAATAAATGTTTAGAATAAAATTTGATATTAAACATAATGTTTGAAAATATATTTATAGTCGCCAAAAATATGCTGCAAAGGGCCATTCGGCGCAGTAGGTCGGGATCGCCGATCAACTCGGCGATTTCCCCTTTGGCCAGTTCCATCGCATTTTTGCTTGGGCCTTCTGCATCCTCAAGTTCTATAACTTTGGGTGATCCAACACTGCATCGCGGAACTGTTTGTTGACTCGCCGACTGCTCATTTCTCTCACCGACTTGATTTTCTCCTTAAGGGCTTGGCACACTAGAATTTTAGGCGAGGTAATAGCCATTCGGCGATTCACCCAATGGATTAGGCGATCAACATGCCTTCATTTCTTCGTTCTTTCAGCTGCCTTGTTCCTTTTTGTTCATTAGTGTTCATGCTTTGTTCCTTAATCTAAATACTTGGAAAACAAGGATTTTCCATCAGTTATTGGCACAAAATAAGCATTTGAGGACATTATATTTATCCAAATAAAGCCCTAAATGAGTCCCAATCGTGGACTCATCACAGAGCAGCACACTCAGTAATAACTATTCCTCGTTCTCCCTTCCGGGGTGGTTGATTCCTACCGGAAACTTTGGGTCTGGCCATATCTGCAAAACAACAAATAACGAACTAATACATTAGAAAAAGGTCAACAAAACATCATTGTTCAATATATGTAGTAAAACTTGCCGACTAGTTCGGTGAGTCACCGAACTCATTCAGTGAGCTACGTCGAGCTCGCCGAAAGTAACTAAACAAAATTACACAAAGATCAGCACAAGTCAGCGAGGTACAAACCCTTTCGGAAATTCGCTGAACTCATTCGGCAAACCAAAGGTAGCTCGCCGAAAGTTACAGAATATTTTACCAAAATTGGGGCTGACAAAGGGCAATGGCAAAAACATTTGGTGAGTCGCCGAGTGACCTCAACGAGCTCAGGAATATCACAAAATGTTATAGAATCAAATCATCAAAAATGAAGAACAAAAAGGCGATCGAGGGGTCACTTCGTGAACCGCTGAGTCATTCGGCAAGCTCGACTAAGCTCACCGACTGGTCTCTCGTGCAGCTTTCGATCCCGACCTTCAATTTTCAACCCATAACCCACGATAATGAAATTCAAGCACTATTTTATGCAATTAAACTCAAACCCATATCAATGATGACCCCGGGGTACTCGGACTTCCCCTGATTTGTCTATATTTGACCAATCAACATCTTTTGACCTTAAGAATGACGTCACTCACTCTATCATTAATAAAATTTAGTAAATCGATATAATTCGGGTTACTCAGACTTCACCCACACCAGACTCAACATATTAAAACTACACACTCACAAGTTCAAGTAATTTAAACAGAGATTTAAACAATTATGGGCTAAAACACAAAAGCTAACATGATACTACAATGGCCCTCACTTAAAAATCAATCAAATCCACACATTTATGCAATAGATCAAACAATATTACGAGCATACATAAAAAACTATGAAATATCAAGCCAAATTCGGGACACCAACCTCAAAAGTAGATGGAAACAAACGCTAGGCAGGCAAATACGAAAGAGAAAATGAAAAAATCCCCCGAGCAATCGATCCCCACACAAAAATCATGAGCAAAATATAATCTAGATATGAAGTGCAAGAGTCGAAAAATGTGAAATGAAAGGGATTTTTGAATTTAAAATGGTTAAGGCCCTTTTTGACCCTTCGGTTCGCTCCCCGGTCGGCGATTTTTACTTATGTCACCGACCATTCAGAGATGTGCCGAATGGAACTTTTGCCCGCTGAAGTTTACAGATCTCCGACCATTTGGTTGGTCAAAACGGCAGTCCAAATCGGGCTCACCGATCTATTCGGTGACTCGCTGAATAGCACCTGAGCTCGCCTAATTGCCTTTTTCCCCAAAATTTCAAAATTTCAACCTGCACATCTAACACCTCTTATTCGAACAACAATATTAAAAACTAAAATCTTGAGTTTCCTCCCAAGAAGCGCCTTATTTAACGTCGTGGAACGACGAAGACATGCTTTCAAGCTTCATTCTTTGGGTTAACCATGGTATAACTTGGTAAACCTTCTTTTGATCTTGGATTTAGATGATTCGAGATTTGACCCATCAGTGTTTGCAGCTGCTTAATTGAGACCGAATGTGAGGTAACAATTTAGTTCAGAGATGAGACGTCATCTTTCATTTCCTTTAGCACCTTGTTTGATCCTTCCACTTTGTTGAGAATGTGTGCAAACATATCTTCGGTGCAGAAATTTTCAGGATCAGCCCTTTGCTCTTTCGGCTTTTGACGCTTATGGGGAGGTACGTATCGTTCTTTATCATTGTCCCTTTCCCTCAAATTTGTGCCATGGTCACGCCATTCCGTATATCGGTCTCTCCAACCGTCATCGCGATCCCTATTCCAACCTTGGTTCCCGCCTGGCCTTTGATAGTTCGGACGGAAACCACCTGCTTGATTTGCCAAGAAATGCACTTGTTCATTGTACATATCTTCAAAGTGTGCTTCATCAGGGTTCACCCCACTAACTCTGACCGCATTAACAGCCACCACTTCCCATGACATGTTTCGTCAATGGGTCCATTTGGGTTATCATCTTGGCCATGTTTTCATCCCGCTCTTCATTATTTTCCGTTTGTTCCTTTGTCATCTCGAAGTTCAAAGGAGACACTTGATCTTTTCTAGTGTACAAAGCACGGTTTATTTTTGTCATCTCAAGAGTAGACGCTATGTCAAACGGTTGTTTCATGATTCCTCCTCGAATAAGCTGGTGTGCCACACCCTTGTTGATTGAGTCGAGGCTTCGATAGAAGTATTGTAACAACACATTGTTTGGGAGTCCATAAGTTGGACATTGGAGCAGCAACTTCTGAAACCTCAACCATGTCTCATGAATAGGTTCTCCATCCACTCGCTTGAAGTTCTGAATATTGTCCCTCAACTTCACCATCTTCGAGTGAGGGAAAAACCTTACATAAAACACATCAGTGAGCTCTTCCCAAGAAGTGATTGATTCCCTTGGTAAATCAACCAACCACTTTGTTGCCTCCCCCACTAGAGAAAAGGGACACAAATGAAGTCGGACCGACTCCTAAGAGATGTTCTTGAACGAAAATGGCCCCCACACGTCCACAAAGTTTCGGATGTGGTCATGAGGACCCTCAGTAGCAAGACCCCCAAAGAGACCCTTTATTTACAACAGCTGCAACAAAGTGCTAGTCACGTGAAACACCGCATTGCCCACAGTCGGAGGTAATCGAATAACACCTGCACTTCCCCAACTGATTTTATTTGACATCGTGTAAGTTACTGATGTCACATTATGTCCAAGTTGTCTAGTATTTCTCCCGTTAACACTCATCTCTTCACATGTTAAAGAGCAGCCAACGATAAACAAAAATAAGTTGATCCAAATACAACAAAATTAGCTCACAACTAAACTTCACTAAGAGAATTCTAAACACCACTCCCTCGTAGCGACATCATTTTTTATAACGCTCATATACACTTCATATGATTCTAAGTGTAGGCGGTCTCTAACAAGTATAAACCTAACTAAGAGTTGGGGTCGATCCGATAGGGAGTGATACGGTAAAGAATACAATCAAGAAGTGAAAGAAGTGTTCTAATAATTTGTAGAAGCAGACATTTTCGAAACAATTAAAGGAAATGGCAGGGGGTTAACAATTAATGTCAATTGGGGGGATTGGAGTGAACAATTAACAACTACTAACAAACGGGAGTGATCAAGTAGAGAGGGATCCTTATGAGTGTGATCAATTGAACGCCAATTTCGCTATATTGGTGATTATTATTTACTAAAACTCATTGAACTTCAGTGGGTAGGCTAGGCCTTAGGTGTGATAGCTATTTCTCAATCAACTATCATTAATCAAGCAAGTTCTCTTGAACCTCGACAAGCCCAATACATGTAAACAACCCAATACCTCAATCAATCTACTTTTTCAAGCTAGATTGGTAGGATTGAATTCAGACCCACTTTCTCAAGTTAAGTCCACAATAACTTAACCACTACAATCATCAATTAATAGTTTTAATCCTAAAACCACTTTCTCAAGCAAGCTTATAATGCTAAACTTAAAATGTATTTGCAACTAAAATTCATCAATTAAAACTCAACTATCAATTGAATCCACTACAAATCAACAGTAAAATCAGTAAATACCAACACTCATAAGCTAATTGAATATTCAATCACATAATTATACCCCCAAGAATTGGGGTTTTAGCCACACATAATAAAGAGCAAGAAATAGTTACCAACTATGTTTTCCATCAGATTGGGGTTGATCACAAGTCTTCAAATGCTCAAATTGAGTTTAAAATCAAAACCAACCCTAAATCCCTACTCAAAAATAATTAAAACAGTATTTTGAATGTTGAGGATAAAAAATCCAGGACTAGATTATGAGGGAACTCACAAAAATTCCAGAACTCATTTTTCTTTTTTCAAAATTTTTATTTATATGTTCCCAAATTTTCAGCTTCGGATGCAGTCGATGAAATAAGTCGGGCTTCACCGACCAAGTCGGCGATGCCCGAGTGCTCCTTTCCATCGCCTTCTTGGTTTGTATTTTCACCATTTCCCTTTTGTGACTTTAGTCGATCAAAACTTCCATCACCGAAACACCAATTTCCTCGTCAAGTTGGCTTTGTCCATGGGCTGGCCTGCTTTAACTTTTGGCGAGCTGAAGAGCCACTCGACGACTCGCTGAGTGGCTTTGGCGAGTATCAACCTTGCTTTTTCGCTCTTTTTTGCCCAGTAATGTCCTTGCCTTGCTCTTTTGCCTTCATTGCTGCAAATTAGCATTTTAACATCAGTTTAGAGCATAAAATAGGCATTGAGGACACTAAAACTCTGAATTTTAGCCCTAAATGAGTCGAAATCCCCGACTCATCAGTAGCCCTCAATTAAAAATCAACTAAATCCGCAAGATTATGCAATAGATCCAGCAATAATACGAGCATGCATCACAAATGACTACAACTCAAGTCAAGTTTGGGCACCAAC
This sequence comes from Solanum piurae, assembly GCA_029582685.1. Lineage (NCBI taxonomy): Eukaryota > Viridiplantae > Streptophyta > Magnoliopsida > Solanales > Solanaceae > Solanum > Solanum piurae. The sequence goes on from JAJOOO010031746.1 coordinate 14,909, forward strand.
CTCAAAAATAGGCAGAAGCAAAAGTCAAGCGAGCAAATACAGAAGCAAAATGCAAATTTACCCCGAGAAAATGATCCCCACACGAAAATACTAAGCAAAATATGATCTAAATTTGAAATGTAAGAGTGCAAGAGTTTGAAAATGCAAAATGAAGGGGAATTTTGAATTTAAAATGGTTAAAGCCCTTTTTGACCCTTCAGTTCGAGCCCAATCGGTGATGATAACTTTTGTTTCCGACCATTCGGCGATGCGCCGAATGGTGCTTTTGCCCGCCGAAGTTACCAGAACTCCAGCCATTTGGTTGGTCAGAAAAGCAGTCCACATCGGACTCGCCGAACAGTACATGAGCTTGCCTAATTGCCTCTTTTCCCCAAATTTTAAATTTTCAAACTTCACATCTAACAAATGTCATTCAAACAACAAAATTAAAAACTAAATACTTGGGTTGCCTCTCAAGAAGCGCCTTATTTAATGTTGTGGCACGACGAAGACACATTTTCATGCTTCATTCTTTGGGTTAACCATGGTATCACTCGATAGATCTCCTGTTGGTCGTGGATTTAAATGAGTTGAGATTTGGCCCATTTGTGTTTCCAGTTGCTTAATTTAGACTAAATGTGAGGTAACTATTTGGTTTAGAGAAGAGACGTCATCTTTCATTTCCTTTAGCACCTTGTCCGATCATTCCACTTTGTTAAGAATGCGTACAAACATATCTTCAGTGCAGAAATTTTCAGGATCAGCCCTTGGCTCTTTTGGCTTTTGACGCTCGTGGGGAGGTAAATATCGTTCTTTGTCACCGTCCCTCTCTCTATGATTCGTACCACGGTCTTGCCATTCCCTTTAACGGTCTCTCCAACCGTCATCGCGATCCCTGTTACAACTTTGATTCCCGCCCTGCCTAGGATAGCTCAGACGAAAATCTCCTGCCTGATTTTCTAAGAAATGCACTGCTTCATTGTACATAGCTTCAAAGTGTGCTTCATCAGGGTTCACTCCACTAACTCCGATCGCAATCACAGCCTTAGAACCACTTTCCATGACATATTTTGTCAATAGGTCCATTTGGGTCATCATTTTGGCCATGTTTTCATCCCGCTCTTGGTTATTTTCCATTTCTTCCTTTGTCATCTTTAAGTTCAAAGGAGAAATCTGATCTTCCCTAGTATACCAAGAACGGTTGATTTTTGTTATCTCATCAAGAAAAGTAGATGATATGTCAAACGGTTGTTGCATGATTCCTCCTCGAATAAGCTGGTCTGCCACACCTTTGTTGACTGAGTCAAGGCTTCGGTAGAAGTATTGTAACAACACATTGTTCAGGAGTCCATGAGTTGGACATTGGAGCAGCAACTTTTGAAACCTCAATCATGTCTCATGAATAGGTTCACCATTTACTCGCTTAAAGTTCTGAATATTGTCCCTCAACTTCATCATCTTCGAGGGAGGGAAAAACCTTATATAAAACGCATCAGTGAGCTCCTCCCAAGAAGTGATTGATTCCATTGGTAAATCGGCCAACCACTTCGTTGCTTCCCCCATTAGAGAAAAGGTAAACGAACGAAGTCAGACCGATTCCTGAGTGATCTTCTTGAAAGAAAATGGCCCACACACATCCACAAAATTTCGGATATGGTCATGAGGATCCTCAGTAGTAAGACATCCAAAGAGACCCTTCATTTGCAACAGTTGCAACATAGTGTTGGTCACATGAAACACCACATTGCCCACAGTCGGAGGTAATCGAATAGCACCCGCACTTACCAACTGATCTTCATTGACATCGTGAAAATTACTGATGTCATCATAGTGCCCAAATTGGCTAACATTGTTCCCGTTAACACTCATCTCTTCACCTATTTAAGAGCAACCAACAACGAATAAAAATAAGTTGATTCAACTACGACAAGATTAGTTCACAACCAAACTTCAGTAAAAGAATTTTAAACACCACTCCCCGATAGCAGCGCCATTTTTTATAACGCTCAACTACACTTCATACGATTCCAAGTGTAGGTGGTCGCTAACAAGTATAAATCCAACTAAGAGTTGGGGTCGATCCCACATGGAGTTATACAGTAAAGAATTTGATTATGAATTGAAATAGTGTTCTAATCATTTGTAGAAGTAGACATTTTCGCAACAAATAAAGTAAATGACAAGGGGTTGACAATTAATGTCAAATGGGAGGGATTTGGGTGAACAATTAACAACTACAAATAACCGTGAGTAATCAATTAGAGAGAAATCCTTGGGAGTGTGATAAATTGAATGTCAATTTGGCTAAATGGGTGATAATTATTTACTAAAAGTCGTTGACCTTCCGTGGGTAGGCTAGGCCTTAGGTGCAATAGCTATTTCTCAATCAACTATCACGAATCAAGCGAGTACTTTCTAACCTCGACAAGCACAACTCCTGAAAATAGGCCAATACCTTAATCAATCTACTTTTTCAAGCTAGATTAGTAGGATTGCATTTAGACCCACTTTCTCAAGCTAAGTCTAAAATAGCCCAATCACTACAATCATCAACTAATAGTTTTAAGTCTAATACTTCTTTCTCAAGCAAACTTAGAATGCTGAACGAGAAATGTATTTGCAACTATAATTCATCAATTAAAACTCAACTATTAATTGAACTCACTTCAAATCAACAATAAAATAAGTAAATACTAACACCCATAAGCTAATTGAAACATTCAATCACATAATTACACCCCCAAGAATGGGGGTTTTAGCCACACATAATAATGAACAAAAAATTGTTATCAACTATGTTTTCCATCGGCTTGGGTAACAATCCACTAGTCTCCAAAATGCTCAAATTGAAACTCAAAATCAAATAAACCCTAAATGTCTACTCAAGAAGTGTAAGAACAATGTTTAGAATGTTTAGGATCAAAAATCCAGAACTGGACAATGTGGGAACTCATTTTCTTCTTTTGAAAATTTCATTTATATGTTACCAGAATTTCAGCTTCGGAGTCAATTGGCAAAATAAGTCGGGCTTTGCCGACCTGGTCGGTGATGCGCCGAGTGCTCCTTTCCATCGCTTTCTTGGCTTGGATTTTCACCACCTCTCTTTTGTAACTTTAGGCGATAAAAGTCAACATCGCCAATCCATTCATTGCGTCGCCGAACCATCAGTTTTCTCGCCAAGTTGGTCTTGTCCATGGGCTGGCCTGCTTGAACTTTAGGTGAGTTGAAGGTCCACTCGGTTACTCGCCGAGTAGCTTTAGAGAGGACCAGCCTTGCTTTTCTTCAACTTCTTCATCTTTTTCGCTCATTTTGCCCGGTAATGCTCTTACCTTTCTCTTTTGCCTTCGTTGCTGCAAATTAGCATTTTAACATCAATTTAGAGCATAAAATAGGTATTGAGGACACTAAAACTTTGAATAATAAGCCCTAAATGAGTCAAAATCCTTGACTCATATAGACCCATAGGTATGTAAGTGTCACTTATCTCCAAAAAAATTATTATATGCACTTTGTGGTCCTCATAAGGAAGGCCAACGAATTTGCCACTTGAGTGAATGAGTTGCACCATATTTTGCTTCAGCTCGAACCTCCCACCCGGTGGTGGTTTTCGAATACTAAAGGTAACATTGTTGGTGAGTGGAACTACCACATAACGTACTAATCGTGCCGCAATCACTAAAGGTGCCTCTTCCTATTCGTCATCCAAGTTTTCCTCATGATTTTCCTCGGTGCTTATCTCAATATGCTGAATAGGATATAGAGCTTCCATCCCCTTTTATCGATGGTGAAATCGTTCAGGTTCCTGCAATGGTTCTACAAGTTTTCTTCCTTAAGCTAAGATTGTGCTTTGAGTACCTGTAATTTCAGAACATCTAAGATCAAGTTGTTAACACTTGAACAATAAAATAATAGACTTTGAAGAATTAAATAATAACTATTTCTAAAGTCCTTGGTAGCGACGCCAAAAATATGTACACACAAGTGTATGTGGTCACAAGATTAATAAAATGGATCTTTCAGAACTGGATTGTCGAACCCAAAAGACTTATGATCAATTGATATTCAATTCAAACAAAGAAAGTGATTTCAAGAAACTTGTGTTTTCTATCTATACTACTTTTGCAAATAATTACAGCTTTAAAATTAACTAACAATGAACAACTTCAATTTTAGTGTTTAAACAAAAAAAGGGACAGTTCCAGGGTTGCAACATGCTAGAAATTCATGTATCTCATCTCTTTCATGACTTACTTATGGTTATAAAATTTGTGATTTATAGGGTTGATATTATGATCATGATCTCTCGGCCCCTAACCATCTACCGCAATTGACTGCCTAACTACATTGTTGAGCGGGGATAGGCAGACTCAACTGTGGATCATTTATTTTTCATCCTATCTCTTAGCCAAGCACGGTGTCCGTCCGGGTTTTAATCCTAAACATAAATCTCAACAAGTGGTACGCAAGAAAGATTGCTCTCATTGTATTATTTGGTCTATTTACCTATTTGTCTCCCGAGTTCAAGAATAGACAATAAATTTATCTCAATAGTGGCCAATCATGAAATACTAAAATAAGAATACAAGAGTAATTTATATGTTAACCAAATTAATTCATAGAAATTGATGTTCAACAATCATCCATGGCTACACCCCCTGAAAAAAAGGCTTTTAGCCCCTCATAATCATAAAAATAATAAACAAGATTGTTTTCATGTAATTCAAGACTAAAGAAAAAGTAGAAGATTGAAACCTTAGATGAATTGTTATCCCTTGATTTTTCAATTCAAAAAGAATAATCCCCGTTTCTAAATAAACCTAGGGTCCTATTTATAGAGTTTGAGGAACTAATCTCTTCTTCTATTTGAATTTGAAATCTTCAAAATTCTAAAAATTCATCAGAGAAAATGGGGGCAGGGCGCCAGGAAGGACCTGTCTTTGCCAAGCCCTTGGCGCATCACACCTGCAGTACGCCATGAATGTTTAAGGGCTAGGGTGCCGCCAGGAATGACCCTTAGTTGTTTCAAGGCTGGGGCACCGCGCTAGTGTTGTCCTGTGCAATGTATTATCATCTTGCTTTTTTTCCTTGCTCCCGTAAAGTCTTTTATAGCTCATATTATGCTTGTACTCCTTTAGGAACCCCCGCATATCGCTAATCATGTAGGTTAGTGTGCAATCATCACAATACTAATCAAAACATATCAATTATGATCAAGAATGTCCTCGAAACTTAAGGTGCATGCGGGTAATTTATAGTAATTGGGCATATAAATATGCCCAAGATCAATATACTAATTAGTTTCAGTCAGTATTTACTAAGTCAATATAAAATATTTCTAATTTTCTGCTCATGTATATGAAAGGAATGTATTTTATTTTTCTTTCAAGTTTGAAAGGTCTCATATTTGTACTTCTTTATATTTTTTGTAATCTTAATAAGAAAGTGTTTCCTTTGTGCACGCATCCAACAAATAAAGTAAAAGAGCTTTATTTTATCCTTTAATTCGTCGTATTAATTAATGAATTTGATAAACTTTAAGGTAAATAATGTGATAGTTAGTTAGAATCATTGGTTTTGCAATTTTTACACCTTTTAAGTAGCTTGATTGGATTGAAACTTGTGGATTCTCATGTCATCATATCTTATTCACATTCATCTATGATTAATATCATGATCCAAAGTACACCCTAGACGTGACATGGCATATAAGACACCGAGAGGCCCTACACAAGCCAATTGACATACATATACACATAGTAATAGAAAAAAGCAAAGCATTTCATTTCAAGAAAAGAGTTTGACATTACAAAGCGGAAGTCTAACATAGTCTTGACAAGCCACCTGTTACATCAAAAGGAGTGGTCGAGACGTAATTCGTACACCACATACAATATCCATAAGTAAACACATAGAAAATCAATAAAGTGACCTCATCCTCGGAGTATGAGGATTCACTAAGTTTTCAAAATCTCTAATGATGAACTAGCCACGAACGGAGGGAGAGGAGTCATCAAGCCCTACATTAGTGAAATATTGTAGGCACAAATATGCATTAGTACATGAAATGTACTAAGTATGAGGGACATGCAATAAAACTTAAAACGTGATCATAAGGGAACATAATCAAAAACATGAAATGCATGACCAAGCTAAACATAGTAAAACCTTAGAGAGATATCATAAATCATGAACATGGTCACTGCATCTTAAAATCATCATGAAAGCCTCTTAAACATTTGAAAGCAACTTGGTTTGTTTTTGGGATACTTACTATTAACCGACATAGACCATGTGAGTTATAACATGGAATCTAGTGTCTTGCTCCCACACCGAAAAAATATGTCCTTACTTGCCGAGGCAAGTACCATAAACTTCTAGATTAGGTGGATCCACTAGCTATGTCACTTAAGACAACATGCGGGGGCACATAGTTAGGAAAAATAAGATTGTTATTAGACACCCGACTTCTACTAACAGGAGAGCCTCCATCTTAATATCCTCTCAGTGTTAAGTAAAAATCTCAATGGAATTATTCATAAACATAAGCATATCACCATCCATGAAAAATTATAATTAAGTTACAATTTCAAGTTAAAAACATCATAGAATAGCTCCTTTCTTTGAATCATGCATGAGTGAGAAAGCCTTTCACCAAACCATGATCCCTTAATATGAGATAATATTATAGCAACCTATATCATAAGACAATTCTTTTTTCATAAATCATGCATGCCTTTCATGAAAATATTAATCATAGATTCATAGATTGTTCATAAATTCATAGCCTTCTAGGGTTCATAGTCAAAATCATAGATCATGCATGGGTCATATGAAATTAATTGTAAAGCATGTAATTGAGTTAAAACATTATAATATGATCAAAATCAATCAATTTAATCCAAACAATTAGAACCCGTGAGGAATTGAATGAAAACCTAACCAATTTAGGGAAATTGAATTGGAGAATTTGAGAAACTTCAGGGACTCAATGAGTAAATAGAACCCATTTATGAACTCCCTACATACCTTGGTTTTGAAGCCCTAATCACTTGATGAAGAAAGGATACTTGAACTTGAAAAGCCCTAGAATACTTTTTCTTCTTCCTTGAGTTTGAGAGAGATTGGAGGGGGGATGAATTTGGTTAGAATTTGAGAATTAGGGGAATGAATTTAGAGTGGGTAGATTTAGGACTTAAAACCTTATATAGGGCTTAGGATTAGGGTCAAAACGACATAACTTAGGTACTAAACACATAGTAAAAGGCCCAAATACCCCTTTGAAATAACTGTAGGACAGACCTGCAATTGTGACCGACGGACCATACTGGTCAATCGTACGCCAAGTGATTGGGGCCTAAAATCAAAGTCAATTCTTACGACTCTTTTCTACGGACCGTCAAACTTTTTATGGTCCGTATACCCCATCTGTAGACCTCAACTTTCAACTCAAAATTTCGTTAAGTCTGGGACCTTTCTATGGGATCTTCATACGGTTCGTAGTCCATTCAATGGACTGTCCTGGTCAATCGTAGTATAGGTTACTAGAGCTTATTTTCAAAATATTTTTTCCACTTCCTACGAGACTGATCTACAACCCATAGAACTTCCTAAGAACCATAGATTGGTCTCGTAGAACCGTACCAGTAACCTTTTTTATCTTCTTTCCCTTTTTCAAATTTCAAGGTGTTACAATTAACCATTTTATAGTTGTTGGATCATCGATAATGTCATATGCTCTTGTTGCTTAAACCTCTCCATCTTCTTATTTAATTCAACATCTTTTTGACCAAATTTGTTGTTACATTTACGAGACATGTATGTATTAAATGAACGTACATACTTATTAATCAAATCTTAAATGCAATTGTATGAGCTAGCTTAATTAATTAAATGACTTTGTTTTTTCATGTGTTCGGAACAATGTTAGAAGTAAGTGTCATTCATCATTTCTAGAAAAAAATTATTTAACGTGATACTTAACCAATAAAATTTGTGTGAGTCTTTATCCTCTACTTGACATATGTATTTGTGTATTATACTATTATTACACCCATTTTTTTATTTTTAATGTTACAAAAAAGGCTAAAGTCATTATGAACACAAACACTCAAATAGGTATAGTATCCCAGCCCAGCCTACCCAAGAAAATGAAAAGGCTAAAAGATAAAGGGGGGGGGGGGGGGGTTCTAGAAGAAGTTGCCTTCTTCAGCGGCCATCTTCGTCATCGGTGACTTTGCCGCAGGTAAGATGGTCGTCATTTTATTTTCTTTTCTTTCATTTCT
>JAJOOO010031747.1:0-19626 GCA_029582685.1 Solanum piurae
TTTAGAACTTTTCAATAAATTGGACAAATCCCAAAAATTAAATGTAGTAATCTTACACTTGGAAAAATAGACACACCATTTCTGCAATTTTGCATAATATTTTGATATTGCTAGAAGAAGATCCAAAGACATAGATGAGAAAGGTAGGAAAGAGAGGGAGAAAGATGATAAACCTCAACGTGTTTTAATAAAAGAAAGAAAAAAAATCATTAATCATTAAATGTGAAAATATATTAATTAAACTAAAAAGAAAAATAAGTATTTCTAAAAATGAGTTGATTGTGTAATTTTCTTGTCCACCGTCAGTGGATAGTAGTTAATCTCTTATAGTAATACTAGTGGACTTAAATAATAATCTCAAAATCAAAAAGAAAATTAAATTCCTCCAACTTGATTAACATTACTGTAGTACTAAAAAAAGATGACTTCTTGTGACAAAATAAAGATATATGAATTTAATACTAAATTTGCAATAAAATTGAGTAATGAACAGTTAAAATAGTATTACAACAATAGAACTTTTGGTGTCTGTTCTTGTTACATTACTCTCAAACAAAACTACTTCACCATTGATTTTCAAAATAAATAATTGCACTTTATAGCATATTAATGTATAATCAAACATACAAAAACCTTAATCCAGACCCTTGAAACTTTTCTTCAATGATATGATTGAGTTTATCGATCATCTCTATAGTAAAATAATTCTTCCAATCTCCAATTTCTCCTCTACGAAAGAACACTTTATATGGCTCTCCAGTTGAAAACTTTCCATTTGTATTCACCTCCAAATTTCTCAAATTCTCAAAGCTACACATTTTTAATATCTCATCCACCACTCCTGAATTTTCTTCCTCTATGGAAAATGGACATTCCAAGAATTCAGCTAAGCATTTAAGCTGAATTTTTGGTTTCTTTTTAATTTCTTCATACATTAAGAAAAGTATTTTGTTAGGATTTTCTAAGCTTTGTTTCCAATAATCCAACACGTGATTCCAAAATGGACCATAAAGGCTCACCCCCTTACAAAAAAGATCAAACATTTCTTCAATGGAATTAGTATCTTTGTGATGAAGTAATAAATTATTTGCAAAATGCCACATAGAAATAAAAGTGTCCCTAGGATTCCTACATAAGTAAACAAGTTTGGTTTTTGAATCCTGGACTGATTTTGGCAATGAAGCAAAGGGCACATGAGTTGCCAAGAGTCTAGGTGAAGTGAAGGTTGAAAAATCAATGACTTGACCATCAATATAGAGTGTATGCTCCAAGAATGGAACAAGAACATGAGGGTTCTTGACAAGTAAAGGGTGATTAGGTTCAAAAATAGGATGTTTCACCCGATTCACTAGAGCAAATAAAAGTGATTTTAGCCAAGTACTTCCTGATTTTGGAGTTGTAACAAGAATGATATCACTATCTTGAGCTTGAAATTGTTGTTGACATGCAATCACACCTTGAAGAAATTTTAGTGATGTCCAAAAACCTTGATAATTGTAGACTGATCTAACCCATCCTTTTTCTTTTGGTAGGATAGAGAGCAATTTCTTACACTCTTCACTTAGGTTATCCTCTTCTAAATATTTGGGAAGAGAAGTTGTCATGATTTTGAGGACTGAGTGCTTTCTTCAAGTTTGGGGCTTTTATAACAGATACGCATGAATAATACACTTACTAACCATGTGAATGTTTAGTCATACACTTCATGTGAGCTCACCACTTCACATTTTTCATGTCTTTCTATTAGTAATAATTACTTTGATTCACTTATTTGATTTATCTAAAGATTTTTATTAACGTGAGTGTGTCAGAATAGTTAGCGAAGCAATCAAAACTCATATTAATTTCAAGATGATTTTTTTGGTATTTATTATATCACTATTCTTCAATTTCTAATTATGAAAATCTAATTTAAACAACAACAAAAAATAATTCAATTTAACATACTTCCCCCATTACTTTTAGTTACCCTTGATAAACTTTGCACTCCTTTTAAAAAAAATATAAATGACGTAAATATTTTATTATTATATCCATATTAATTTATATAAATTTATAATAGACTTATGAATGATTTGGGAAAATGGATAGTTAATGTTAAGGATAAAATTTACAGAAAATTATCTTTATCTAGTATGTTTGTCACGATCCAAAGAACACCCTAAACGTGACATGGCGTATAAGGCCCCGAGAGGCCCTACACAATCCACTTAGCATACATCATACACGATAATAGAAGTAAAGAGTTCAAAAGAGATAGTCTTATATCATAAAGAGTTTGACAAAAGTGGAAGTACTTAATACTACTTTTGACTGGTTCTTGAATTTGATTGAGATTTTCAAATCATATGAACACGTGACATCATCTTGTGGTCTTGAAGTTGATTGGGATGTCAAGTTATCAACTTGACACGTGACATGAAATTGAGCATCAAGATAAAATGGATCCAGAACTTAAATGTCACGATCCAAAATTGGATCATGATGACACCTACCATCAACTCCAGTATGCAAGACAAACAACAAGTGATAGATATATCTAGAATATAAATATGTGGGAGAAAATAAACATAGAATAAGATCATAGCATAGATATGTATATAATGATAAAAAAAATATACAAATTAAAAATGGGTCCAGAAGTGACCAAGAAAGACAAATATATATGAGAACTAAACCCCGAATCTAGTGTCATCGGTACAAGATCATCTAAGTACAGAAAGAGACTATATACAAAAAAATTGTCTAATCAAAATATAAAATACACAGATAATATAAAATACTATGATATCACCATCTTGAGGTAACACAGATTGCTTGAGTTACTGAAGGACTATGATATCACCATCTTATATCATCCAGAGAAGGCCAATGTGGTTGCCAATACTTTGAGTAGGAAGACTTATAGTATGAAGAGTCTTGATGCTATTAGTGTTGAGGAGAGACCATTGGCTAGAAATATTCAGAGGTTACAACAGTCTTGTCTGTTTACACATTTCTGAGGAGAGTGGTGGTTTGATTACTTTCAAAGAGGCTTGATATTTCTAAGTTGAGCAGATCCACGAATGCAGGTTTGATGATGAGAAGTTGTGTCTCAATCAAGACAAAGTGTTAAGTATGGAAGCAAATGAGGCTATCCTTGATTTTAACGGTGTCTTAAGGGTTGGAGGCAGGATTTGTGTGCCCAAGGAAGGCGAGTTGATTAGATTGATTCTTGAGGAGGCTCATTGTTCTCGATATTCCATCCATCTGGGATCAGTGAAGATGTATCATGATGTAACACTCCGGAAAATGGTAGGTTAAACTAGAGCCTAAACGTAAGGGTAAAGATCATAAAATGACTCCCCAAATGTTAGTGAGTCATTTAGGGTTGAAAAGAGGTCTATTTGAGTCAAGGCCAAGGGGTAAGTGCCAAGGCAAAGGGGCCAAGCCAAGGCCAAGGCTTCCCCTAGCTAGGAGCACACTGCCCTACCTTCATGAGTGGGGCCATGGAACGTGGTCCACTCCACGACTCGTGAAGCCTCCTTAGCCTAGGAAAAATGGCAACCCAAAACCTTAGCCACTGACTCAACTTCACGGAAAGGACCACGGTTCGTGGAGCCCTTCGTGAAGGAGACTTAGGCATGGGGGATAAGGGTATGAGGTAGCCTAGCTACTGCCTCACCCTTCACGAGGGTGACCACGGATCGTGGTCATCACCACGACTCGTGAAGGGGTCTGTGAAAATGACTTGGGCGAAGAGGCCTTGTGTTCCAAAATCAAGGAAACTGCCTCACCTTCACGGGCAGAACCACGGGTCGTGGGCCACACCACAGCTCGTGAAGGGTGGCTCATGGTCCCTGACAGGGGGCCATTAAATGAGGGTCAACTAAGTAATGTCCTTTTTAGTCCAATTAAAGTGGAGTTGTTTTGGGTATTTTTAGGGGAAGTATATAAGTTGTTTTTAAGTCAAAATCCATTATTCTAAGTCATATACTCAAACACCCAAATCAAATCAAAAACTTCCTCTTCTCTCAATATTTCTCTCTCTAAACACAAAGAAGAAGAAAGGAGCCATTGAAGCTAGGGTTTGTGGATTCCAAAGGTTCTTCCCCAAATTTCTTGGAGTTTTTTAGTCAAGGTATGGATGCTTTTCATCTTTGGGTAGCTATAATCCAAAGAGCCCCTTCAAACTATATTTTAAGATTCAAAATCCCCCAAACCTAGGGTTTTCAATCTATTGTCATGGGTCTTCTTCCAAAATGTTTTTGATTGTTTAAGTATGGTTTATTATGGTTGACTATGATGATTTATGATTGGAATGTTGGAGTATTGTTGAATTAAGATGAAAATCTCCCTTGGACCCATGATTCCCCCTTCTTCCTAAATTATGAACTATGGTATGACTTGATTGATGATGGGAGCATGACAATTGATTATGTTTACATTGATTAAGTTGTTGAATCATGATATCCCTCTATATAATGTGGTAATTCTAGAAGTTAAGGTTAATCTTGATTCATAGCTTTGAAGGGCAATTTGTTATGGTTTATACATATTGATGAGAATTGTATATGAACTTGTGATTCACTTAGATAGTGATGATCCTATGATTATTGTGTTACTGTGGTATTGATGCAAGATTGTTCTTCCCTATACCCTTACACTTGATTATGCATGAAGTATGTATGTTTGTTTATGATAAGCTTGTTGTGTTGATTGAAAGGCCATTCTCATGAACACACTATGAATATGATGTGAAAGGTTTACTCACATGTTGATGATTCTAAGTTTGAAATGACATCCTCACCTAGTGAATCTATGAGTTATTATGATGTATGTTGGTTTGAGTGCCTAGTGCATTCTCTCATGAACATGAACTTAAGTAAAGATTTAATATGAATTCTAAAAGGGAATTATGCTTAGCACAGAGTGGATATGAGTATGAGATGGGATCCTTCACGCTAGTAGTTGGGTTCCCAATATGGTTATCTCATCAGATGGAAACCTCCACGTTAGTAGTTAGGGTTTCTAGTAGCAATCTCATTATCCCATAACTATGTGCCCACATAGGTCTTTAGCTAGTGGATCCACCTAAAAGCTAAAATGTACGTTCTACCTTAGGCAAGTAGGACACCTCTTTTTGGTGTGGGGGTAGAACACCGGATTCCATGTAGCTCACATGATCTATGTCGGTTAAGGCTATTTTCCCTATATGACACGAATATGAACTATGATAAGAACAAGGAATTTAATTATGAATTCTTAAGAGGTACTACTTAGTATGAGTGGGGGTATGGGACTTCACTTATGCATTGCACAAGTAGACTTTAAGAAGGGTTATGGTGAGGTTCTCTTATGTTATGAAGACTTATGGATTATGTATGCAAGATAAATATGGATGTTAAGGTTGACTTTACTTGTTACAAGTTATGATCATGAATAACTCCTTACTTATGTATATTGGTTATGGATGAGGCAAAAGTAAGATATGGATGTGTTTGGCGACTTAAATGTGATACTTAGCGTTTGGTAGGGTTATGTGATCTTACATTTGCACTGCACTAGTATGGCTTTGGGTTGCTTATATGGTTTGACTTATGTTTCTTCATAAATGTGCATAATGGCTTTCAAACTTGATAAATGCATGATTTCAACTAAATGTCCCTTTTATGCATATTTTAAGGATTTTTATGCATGGCTTCCATACTTAGTACATTATTTGTGCTAACCCATATTTTCTACATTTATTATGTGTGTATGTTCCGGTCGTTGAGACGTACTTCTTCTTTCAAGTGAAGCTTGGATTGACTATTCCCTAAGCTTGGTGAGTCCTCATGGTTCGAGGATAAGACATTATTCATTTCTAGCTCCTATTGTACTTTCTATTTTTGAGACTTTATTGATGTAAAGGGCTTGACCCTAATTGTATTCTCTATTGTACTAGATGGTGATTGAGACAAGGTCTAGACTCTTATATCCGTTTATGAAAAGGAAGTTGACTTCGATTGTAAAAGTTTTAAATTATGCATCATTTCTATGACACTATGTTTATGATTATGCTAAGGGCTTGTATGAGACCCCTTCGGGGTCAAGTACGTTGTGTTACATCTAAGGGGTACCCCTAGGTCGTGACACATGATCTAAGTCAGCAAAACTAGTGGTGTGGTATGCAGAGGGATATTTCAGATTTTGTTTCTCGATTCTTGATTTTCCAATAGGTCAAATGTGAGCGCCACCGGTCCGAGGTGTGTTGCAGAGCGTACCTATTCCTACTTGGAAGTGGGAACATATCACCATGAATTTTGTCGTAGGTTTGCCTACTACCGTGGGTGGTTATGACTCTATTTGGGTGGTCGTCGATAGGCTGACCAAGTCCACCCATTTTATCCCAGTTTGGGTGAAGTATATGAAGGAGAAATTAGCCTAGTTTTACTTTAGTCACATAATCTGACTTCATAGTATGCCTATTTCCATTGTCTTTGATCGAGGTGCACTATTCACATCCCACTTTTGGAGAGCCTTACAACATGATTTGGGTACTCAGTTATATATGAGTACAATGTTTCACCTTAGATAGACGGGTAGTCCGAGCGAATGATTCAAGTGTTTGAAGAAATGTTTCAAGCATATGTGATTGACTTTGGTGCTTGGCAGGATCAGCACCTGCCCTTAGCAGAGTTTTCCTATAATAACAGTTATCACTCCACTATTCAGATGGCCCCATTTGAGACATTATATGGCAGATGGTGTAGATATCTGATTAGTTGATTTAATTCGATTGAGATGGACTCTTTAGACACAGACTTGCTAAGAGATTTCATGGAGCAGATCCGTATGATTTTGGGTAGACTGTTGGCAGTCCAGAGAAGACATAAGATTTATGCAGACCAAAAAGTTCAAGCCTTAGTATTTATAGAGGGTGATCATGGCTCCGAATTTCACCCATGAAGGGTGTGATAAGGTTCAAGAAGAATGGCAAGCTTAGCCCTAGATTCATTGGCCCTTTTGAGATTTTGAGTCGAGTGGGAGAGGTGGCCTATAAGCAGGCCTTTCCTCCTAGCTTGTCAGATGTGCATTATGTGTTTCATGTCTACATGCTTCGAAGTACAGTTAGATGAGTCTCATATACATTTGCTTGATTCGGTAGTGTAGGGGCTAGACTTGTCATTTGAGAAGAAGCATATATCCATTCTGGATAGGCAGGTTCGAAAACTTAGGACCATAAATATTGCTTCAGTTAAGGTGCAGTGGAAGTACCGTCCAGTTAGAGTGGCAACTTGGGAGACAGAGTTAGATATACGGGCCAAATATCCCCAGTTTTTTTAGGTTTCATTTATTTCCTTTTACTTTATGTTTGAGAAAGAACATGGTTTTAATAGTAGATAATGTAATGACCCTATTGGTCATTTTTAAAAATTTCTACAAAATTTCTATTTTACTCCTCCCAATGATTGCCCCGAGTCATTTCTGGTTAGTTTGTGAAATTGATTTTGAGTAAAAAGTTATGAATTGTGAAAATTTTAGAGTTTTGAAAGGCTAAAGTTGTTAAAAAGTAGTTTTTGGTTTATTTTGAAGTTTTGACTCTCAAAATATAATTCTGTCAATTCCATCAGTCCTGAAATATGAAATTTTGTCTATGAGCGTCGTCGATTTAAAATTTAGAGTCTTTTCATGGATTTGAGATCCTGAGTTGAATTTTTTTGAGAATTTACCCTTTGGGTTGATTTTGGCCAACATTCAGAGTTTGGATGCTCGAATTTGATTTCTGATAGTTCCATTATATTTGGGGGATGATTTTAGGCTCCATTAGATTTGGGGGGATGATTTTAGGCTCCATTAGATTTGGGGGGATGATTTTAGGCTCCATTAGTTTTTGGGGATGATTTTAGGCCTAGAATAGGTGTTGATTGAATTTTCAGAGGTCCCGAGCTTGATTTAGCCTTTTTAGGCGTTATATTTGTTTCTTGTGACTTTAATCCATTTCAGATCAAGGGGACCTCAAATTCGTATTTTGATGGTTCCTTTGAGTTTGGAACACCGAGATTAGTTTAGTAGCATATTGGGTTTCTATGTGCGGGGTTCTGAACGAATCCCAAGGCTCCATTCGTAAATATTTGTGTTGACTGATAGTTGATGATGACTACAGTCCTCACGTTTGTGAAGGGTCTTCACTTTTGTAAGGGTCGCGTTAGCTAAGAATAACACGCGTTCACGAAAGGTCATGAGGGCTAACCTTCTCTTTCACGACCTTGGCTTTAGCGAATGGACAACTCGCGAAAGCAAGGCTGGTCAATTAAGTGGGGTTCGCTTTCGCGACTAAGCCTTCACTTTTGCGAAGCTCGTGTTAGTGATCTTGGGCTTGCAAAAACGAGATCTGCAAGGGTTTTGGTTTGATATTGCGAGGTTTCTTTCCCATTTTTCATTTTTTGAGCTTTGAGAACTCTTGTGGAGCGATTTCAAAGAAATTTTTGTGGTGATTCTTTTGTGTAAGTCTTTGTGAACCCAAACCTTCGATTCCCTATTATCATTGTGGTTTTTAACATCAAATTAAAGATTTTGAATGACAATGTTTGGAGAATTTTTGAGAACTTGGGGTTTTGACTAAAATAGTGATTTTGGGGTGAATACCCCTCTGTTTTCGAAATGATTTTCACCAATGGATTCCAAATGTTATGGTTATCATATTCATGTAACAATTTTCATATTCAACCTTTATTTTCGACATCGAGTTTTTGAATCAATTTGACCCCTTAATTCAAATTGCTTGACATGGGTGTTGTTAATTCCCTTGTTTGGCTAGATTGTGTTGATTTGGATATTGTTTGGAATGGAAAAGCTTAAGTCTTGGATTGATTTGTGATTGATTAAGGCAAGTGAACTTTTAGACCTTGTTAAAACTTGTAGAATCTTGAATCCTAGTTGTTGTTTGAGTTTGGGAGTAATGGGAATGAGATGATGGGCTAATTGATCAAATCGAATAAACTTAATAATAGAAATGAGGTTAAAGAAAAAGGCAGCGTGTTGATAATATTATATTGAGTTCTGTGAATTGCCTTGAGTGTTGATATTAAATTGGTGGTTGATGAAATACTTTGATAGTATTGTTGTGGATGTGAATTACTTGAATTTTTCATTTCCTCATTATTGTGTGAACGCCCATCTATTTGCATCGGTTCTGGAATACTCTGATGAGATGTATTGTAATTATACCGAGGTCATTACCGACGAGTGTTATTGATGACGAGGTCACTGTCGGTGAGTGTTATTGATATCGAGGTCATTGTTGGTAAGTGTTATTGATGTCGAGGTCATTCTTGGTGAGTGTTATTGATGCCGAGGTCATTATCAGTGAGTGTTATTGATGTCAAGGTCATCGCACGAGTGTAATTAATGCCAAGGTAATTGCGAGCGAGTTTTATTGATGTCGAAGTCATTATCGACGAGTGTTATTGATGATGAGGTCATTGCCCGCGGATACATGGACTGTGGGTGTTCCCTATAAGTCCCGATTGATATTGTGATAGATAAACTTGATTATTATGACCGATGACTTGATACTTGTGATTGATAAACGTGATACTTAAGATTGATGAAGTTGACTTTGATACTTGTGATTGATGACCTTGACACTTGTGATTTGATGAAATATAACTGGTGGACTGTTATATGAAACCTTGTGAGTTGTATATCGTAAATTGTTAGGTTGGGTTGATTTCTGTGCAGGTTATAGTTGTGGCGGTTCGATTGGGATGGAAGGAGTTCTCATTTTTTTAATCTAGTTTTACCTTGTGCTTAGTGAATTTCTTGTTGGGTACCATGTTGTTTGGTACTCACTCCTTGCTTTTGCACTTGTGTGGGTTGCTTGCCCGGATCTATGTGATTATCCTCCTTCTGTCTACTTCTGAGTTTTTATAGTGGATACTTGAGATGTAGCTACTTGTCATCCCGACGGGCCCTCTTGTTCCTTGCTTATGTTTCGTTCCACTCGAGAGATAAAGACATTGAGACTTGTATTTATCTTTCAAACTCTATTTATTATACATTAGTGGCTTATACACATGACAACCAGGTTTTGGGGTTGTTTTTAAAAATACTAAGTATTTTCATGCTTATGTTATTATTAGTTTATTTCCGCATTTTTCTTTGATATTGTTGGGTTTTAGGCTGACTTGTCTTGGTGGGATCAGACGAGTTCCATCACGTCCATTTTTGGATCGTGACAGATATATTTAATTCCATGAAGAAATATTCTTAAGTATCCTAATCTTGATTTACTTAAATTTGATGATGCTTGAGTGTTGTATATGAACTATAAGATAAGAAAGGCGGCTAGTGACCTATTATAAAACTAGAATTCATGTTCGTAGGAATCCTCAATAGGGACGGGAATACCTTTGGGCTTTATATTATCTGACACATTCAGTTAAGGCTATTCATTTCGATAAATCTAACCCAATTTTTTTTTTAAAATAAGACTAAGATTTTAGTTATGTATTGTTGATGTCCAGTCCACTGCCGACTCAATGCTTATAAAAATAAGGCATATGTCTTAGGTCCCAATTTTAGGGGGCCTCAATTTTTACTAAGAATAAGTTATGTGTTAATTTTTTTTATAAAAAATAAATAATTATTCATGATAAGAGTATATTTTTTAAAGAAATTATATTATTTCATTTTATTTAAACTCATTTAAATAGAAGAAATCAAAAAAACGGTTGCTTTGTCTTGTTACATTATACTCTATGATAAGTTAGAGTAATACTCGGTCAAAAATATGAATCAATAGTCAACTGTAAGCCTATTTGAATTGATTTATTTTAGGTGTTTTTAAGAGAAAAAAGTTTCACCATCCAAGAGTCAATGACCCGAATCACTTTCGAATGCCTTGAAACCCGAATCAAATATTGAATGCCCCAAAAGCCAAATCAAATATTGAATGCCCCAAAACCTGAATCAACTATCAAACCAAGTCAACAATTATCATAGAGATTTATGAGGATTTGATTTCAAGCTTGATAAATGTTAACTTTGGTCAAACCTGAAAAACTCATCCGATATACTTTTGATCACCTAAAAAGGTCAGTACCGGTCAAATAATATACAAAAGCTATAAAAAAAAAGAAGGTAAAATGAAAAAAAAAAAAACTCAAAAAACTCAAAATGACTTGTAAGGATCGTTACAATATAAATACCATCATTTGAAATTTAAGAAAATGAATTTTCTCATGATCATAATAGAAACTATTAGGATTTTCACCTAAAATCTATCTTTGTATTTAAGGGATAAATAAAGGGAGTTTCGCTAAAAATAAAACCATGTATTTCTCCTATACTTGTATTATATATTAAATTATAAATACTACAATAATCAATTGATTTGCTGGCATACTCTTCTAGTGGAGTAATAATTTATTTATATTTTTCGTTATTTTTTGTCTCCCCCAGGTCAACTATATATTTTCTTAAGACGACTTAATAATAAAAATAATACAGAAAGCTCTTAATTATTTAGTTGAAAAATCAGTAGAAGTTGAAGCTAGACATCTCTTGTTTATTTCAAGTAGCTAGAACTCTAGTGTAGTTGCAAAAATTAGAGTTGATAATGATGGGTTTAATCATCCTCATCATTTGGTTTTCTCTAATAATTGGCATACCATTTGGGTGTTTTGGCAGCTACGAAAGAACATTATTATCAGTTCAAAAACAAAAAGCCCTCTTTGTGTTTGGTGATTCTCTCTTTGATCCTGGGAATAACAACTACATCAACACTACTACTCAATTCCAAGCTAATTGGTTGCCTTATGGTGAATCCTTCTTCAACCCTCCTACTGGCAGATTTTGTGATGGTCGTATTATTCCAGATTTTATTGGTAACGTTACATCCACCTTTGATCTACTCTTTACAAAGATATCGAGTTTGTATGTCTGAGAAATATATGGTAGTACTAGATACGACATAAATCTTTCTAAGAGCAAATTAAAGTAACCTTTCTTCTTGATTTCATTTTTATTTACAACAAAATAGTAATAAATGAGTTAATAACTATTAGTTGAGTTATATCTCGATTTTAATGTTATCCAAATTTTCGATAGAATTGTTTTATGATATATATGGTAAAGATAAAAGTACTTGAACCGTTGAAAGTGTTATAATTATGAATATTATCATATGGAATATAAGTTAATTGGTTTTATTGTTTCAATTAGCTGAATATGCTGAGCTTCCACTGGTTCCATCTTATTTTGAGATTGGAAAAGACCAATTTGTCCATGGAGTGAATTTTGCATCAGGAGGAGCTGGCTGTCTAGTTGAAACTTTTCGTGGCTTTGTAAGTCATTTTTCTATTTTAATTCTTCCTTGCACCAGAAATTTAAATAACAGAAAAATGAAATTATATTAGTGAAATCAAATCGAGACATGAACATCCATAGTTAGATAAGAAATAAAAGGCACAACTAATATCATAGTGTGAATAAAGCGCTCCCTAACAAAAGCAATTTTATACACAGGATGAGTGGATCAGGTCAGGTCATTGCTAGGCCCAGATAGTGACTCTTCAAAAATATCTCTTGACGTTTTAACTCATAGTTCTATGCTTAATTCTAAGTCCTAATAGTTACTATAATGGAACAACTAAGCAAGTACTCCAATAATATAAGCTAGACTAGAAATCCTTCTAAGTAAAAAAACTGAGGTGTCACAATTTCTCTAAATTTTGAGTGTGCCTGAAAAATTATATTTAATTGTATCCCGTCATTACGTAAAATAAAAATAATCAAAAATCTCTTCTTACGTGAGGGAATTTGCAATTCATTATTTAATTACAACTTTCAACATAGTAGATGTAGTCCTCTTTAAACCAGAAAAAAGATATCATCACTAAGGAACTAATTTTATTTTTTGAAATTGCAGGTTATTGACCTTAAAACACAATTGAAATATTTCAAAAAAGTGACCAAAGATTTGAAGAACAAGTTTGGAAGAAAAAAGTCAAAACAACTCCTCTCCAATGCTGTATACATATTTAGTGCAGGAAATAATGATTACTTCAATTTTGACGCAACGTATCCAAAACATGAATACGCAAACATGGTAATCGGCAATTTGACATCTGTTATCAAGGTACTTACATTTTAAGGGCACTGAGGAATTAAAAGTAATAAATTACTATTTTGTTAGTTTTCTAAACAGAACGTCTTATAGTAGACAAGTAAAAGGAGTAATATTTTTTGCTAAATTTGTTTGGAACAGGGAATATACAAGGAAGGAGGGAGAAAATTTGTGATCCTTACTTTGGGTCCTTTGGGTTGTACACCAGGTTCTAGGGCTCTTAATTTCCAACAAGGAAATAAAAGTGGCAACTGCATACAACAACTGACAACCCTTGCAAAAATACACAATTCAATTTTGCCTAAAATGCTAAAGCAACTAGAACAACACTTACCTGGATTTAAGTATTCCTTATTTGATTTTTTCAAAGTTGCTAGTGAAAGAATTCGCAATCCTTCAAAATATGGTAAGTTCCTCTAATCTCCCTTTTGGAGTACAATTACAATTTTGAAGGTTCTAACATGCATATATATATATATATTTGCCTAGGCTTTAAAACATCAAAAACAGCTTGTTGTGGGACAGGTCCATTCAGAGGAATCTATAGTTGTGGAGGGAAGAGACAAGTAAAAGAGTACAAGTTGTGCAAAAATGTAAAAAATTACCTATTTTTCGACTCTGGTCATCTCACAGAAATGGCATACAAACAAGTTGCTCAATTACTATGGAATGGCACTGTGGATGTTATTCAGCCTTACAACTTGAAGTCATTTTTCCATCTACCAGCATAGCTTATAACTGAATAAACAACAATTCTGTTAACATATATGATGCTTGAGATATAGAACTTGTCATTGTATGAATGTGAAATTGGAGAATGCTCTAAATTCATGCAAATAAATTCCCATCTATCCCTATTGTTTCTCATTCTTCAATTTTTATGGTCATCGATCAGTCATAGACGAGTCATTTTGATCATAGTCATAGACTAGTCTAGGTTTATTATGCCAAATGCAGAATATGTTATAGTAAGTAGTTAATCCACACTTGCTAATGCAAGCATGACCTGTGACACCGAGGCCAAAAATTGAGAAAAGAGGAATAAATCACAAAAGTTGTGAAGATCTATATAACAAGAGTGAAGAGTGGAGGGGATGCAAAAGTATAAGGTCAAAACACATGTGTTTAATGGTAGCAATGTCATACCAAAAAACAATGACACAAGCATGGGGAAAGGGTGAAAAAGCCACTTCACATGAAAACAACAACTTGATAGCACATCTTTACAAGGGTAGACAAAATCACTGGACACAAGTTCAGCACTTCTGTCCTTATATACCTATGATACAAACATTATTTAACCATTGTTCCGACATTGAAGAAACCTTAAAAGTTCTATGTCAGTATCTCGAACCACCCACTCATTTCCTAAGGGTAGCTACACTAGAAACCGGCATTCAAGGTTGAGACTTCTTATAATGGGATTTCAAGGAAAGTTATTATGCTAAAACTATCCCTGTGTGCTTGCAAAATCAGGCGGAAAAGTTTCTGGCAAAACAATTTTCAAGTTTTAATGGTACTTGTTTGATAGTGTTTTCATATCAAACAAACAAAACTGTCTTGAGAAATTTTTTGGCAAAGGACTTCTTTACCCACTCTACCTTCTAAACACTGGTGCAATTTGGCCCAAAACTAACATGAGCTTCTTACAACAGTTACTTTAGGCAATACTGAGAGCTTCTTTTTAAAAGAAAATCTAATAAAATTGACTGTTTTCCTTTTCTTTTAGACTGATTTCTCTTCCAGTACTGCTATAATTCAACAACAAAGTATGCATTAGAGAGTGGCCTTCCTTAAAAATGTTAATAATATGAGCTTCTAAGTAACATGACACAATCACTACATTCAAATAATGATTAAGGAAGTTTCTCAATGTTCACACACGTCCGAGCTGAGAGAAGATACTCTCCCAAGATAAACACACGCCTTCATCCACCTTTCTGCCTACAACATTGCAGAAGAGAAACTCCAAGTCAATTACCAGCAGTATTATCATATGACAGAGAAAGCAGATTTGAGTTTCAGCCCAAAAAGGAACATAGAGTCATGATTGAGATATGCATTCATACAATCAATAGTTTAGGAAAGGAGGCAAAATGTCCGTGATTTTCATGCCTTCCATTTTTAGTTCTAAATGATTTCTAAAGTCTGAAGGCAACCAAATGATGACCTAGGAGTAATATCCTTGCTTGGAGAAACAAAGATGATTTTAGCAAATATACTGAATGTCTAGCTATCATCCCAATGATGTAATTCAAATAAAGTGATGGAGGCAGCATTCACTATAACCGATTGTGGAAAGAGAAAACTATAACTACTGGTATCCACACTGTTACTGTGCAGATCTAAATGGTGTATATGATTCTAATAGTTAGAATTAAGAGACATGAACTTTGGTGGAAAATGAAAGCAATGAACAACCAGAGGTCTATGTGTGGATCGTGGGTAGCATGCGGAGAATTTGATATGACCAGATTTGTATCAGAGGATCTAACATGAATAGAATGACAGGGTCATGTATGAGTTATGAATTTTCAGAATGCATAGAAGATTTGGAGTTGATTGATCCACCATTAACAGGGAGCATACAGTTACCCTTATGATTCCTACATTTGAAGAAGTCTTGTAAGATCCTTTCCGCTTTTTCACAAAGGCATCTCTTGGAACATTGGGAATGGAAATAAAATCCAAAGACAATTGGATAGAAGCCACATTTTTCCCTAAGTATGCATGTTTTATAACCAAATCTTGAAGCCTGTATGGAGAATTAAACTCAAGAACTTTTCAAATGGCGATGAACATGCATGACCGCTGATCCTAAGAAATTGTAGGTCCTTCGTTTAAATTTAGGTCTACCTCGTCCATCGGGACTACATCCTTACTAGATCCCAAAAATGAGTGCATGGATATCAGAGTAAAAAAATAAGAGACATGGAATAATTTGCAAGTCGGATATCGAAAACATATGATCATGTGAATTGTGATTTCCTAATCAGTGTTTTAAATGATATGTGATTCACTAGCAAATGCCTTAAATGGATGTTCTTCTGTACCGGCACGGTCAGATATTAAATTTTGATAAATCGATTTCTTGTGGGCTTCTTTCACCCTCTATCTGTTTTTCTGGTTGTACTGATTATGGAAGGATTTAACAGAATGAAAAGGATAGTCATAGTGGATGGATAAAGGGATTTAAAGTGGCAAGCATTGGCTTCAATACTATGAATTACATACTTTTTACATGATGATACACTAGTTTTTTTAGGCTAGTCTGGAGCAAATAAGGCATGTAAGGTTGATTTAAACTGTATTTGAGGAATTGGCTGGACTAAAAGTAAATTGAAGGGACAGTATATGTTCTCTGTTAATTAAATGCCCAATGTTTCAACACTTTTTACCATACAAGAATGTCAAGTTGGTAGCTACTTCAGTTAAAAAGAACCAAGCCGTATGAAAATTGGCATGGGGTGATAAAAAGGTGTGAAAAAAGATATGCAAGATGGAAATTGAACTTGCTGGGTGAAAGGTTGGTCTTGATTAATACTGCACTTAAATATTGCCAACTTATATGTCAGTATTCCTTTACCAGCTAGTGTAGATAAAAAATACTAAGAAGAAACTTTCTCTGGCAAAGCAACAAATATAGATATTTTCACTCAGGCTCTATTACTATTGGCCGGAAAAAAGGATTGGCGATCAAGAATCTGACGCAGCATACTAACAGCCTTCTGATAAAATGGCTATTGATCAGATACAAATTACAATTCAGAAGAACAAGCACTATTCAGAAAAGTTATCACTATTAATATTGTCAAGAAAGCTTCGGCGTTCAAATCAATCATCTTTTTTCTTATGGGGTGGGAATATGGAAGAATACCGAAAATCTATGGCCCTCTTTTATATCACATATTGATATTAAGGTGGGTAACGGTGGGAGGGTGTCCTTTTGGACTGACAATTGATTAGGCATGGTCCCTTGAAAGAACAGTTCCCTAACATACTCAACAATGTACAATAAATCAGAGTACTTTGAGCTCCTACAAAAGGCATGGCTGGAACTTCAACTTTTGAAGAATATTGAATGACTAGAAAATAGGTAAAGAGCAGAATTTTGAAAGTACTAGAGCATTATTAAGGTAACTATGAAGAAAAGTAAAGCTCCCTTTATAGTTCTGTCTTGCTATCCCCCTCTTACCTATGATCAAGCAAGCAGTCTCGTTACCTGGAAACAGAGATGAAAGGTGGATATACCGTCAGAAATTGCATGTTTCTCTTGACTACTTGCCCAAGAATCATGCTTGACACATGAGAATTGTAGAAAAGGGGTTTCCAGATGTTCCTTATGTGGAGGAAAACTAGAGACAGTAAATCCGATTGAAATTGGGGGGTGGGGGGGGGGGTGGGGGGGGGTGGGGGGGGATGTAAGCAGAGGAGAAAAAACATACTGTTTGGAGGTAGGGGAATGCTAAATGCTTTGGAAACAAAGTCAGCTCTCCACAGAATATCAAGTTTAAATGCATACATGTTTTACATTTTTATGTAAAAAGGAAATTGTAAATGAAATTGAATCATCGAAAGATCTCATAGAGTCCTACAAGGATAGAATGCGACCAACTTTTTACTACGTAATACCAATACATATTGCACAATTTTTTGTGCTACAGCAATAAAATACTTGCCGTTTTAACCCCCAAAAAAATTAAAAATAGAAACACTGTGCAGGGTTTGTGGCACGGAGGGCCTAGCATGCTACACTACCATGACTGGCCTAGACTACAAAGATGAAAAATGCCAAGTAGTCTTTAATTAGGAATAAAAGTGGATATCATATAGATGAAGGGTCAGTTACACCAGAACACATAAACATATATGTTAAGTACTTCAGATGATACTTTAGGTTTTCTTTTACTGGTCCACCCATGAACCACCCCATTCTCCCAGGAAAAGCACATTACTAAGAGTCAACCAATGCCAAATTCCATATACATGACTAACTAAAATTGGTTTTTTGAAGCAACATTTATAGAATTCATCCTAATTGTTTTTATGAAATGAAATATATCCTAAATTTACTTGTATCTGTTTCTCAGATAACAATGTATTTCTTGAGAACAAGCAAAGGTCTATTAACTCCTTTCCAAATTGTTAACACTAAGTACATGTCACATGTAGAGCATCATGCCTACACTAGACCAAGTTTGAAAGAAAGTGCTTTCCAAAATATAATGAAGATTTTCGACCCACTAACCTAGACAATGCAACAAAGGAAAATACTTGAGCCAAGATTAGGTAGAGGAGCAATACTATCCCACAAACACTGTCCTGATTGAGATAAACATTCAAAATATCAATGTCATACACATCAAGTCTTATTTGAAAATCATTAAACAAGAAGCATCAGTTGATTTGAAGACTACCCTCAATCTCTAGTTTTCATCGCTCAATAACGTATCATCAACAATGAAGAGCAAACTAGTAACATGCTTGAATAGAGCACCAAAATGAAAGAAGTACATTATCAAGAGTCGAATAAAAACCTCTCAAGCAAACATTGCTTTGCGACCACTGTAGAAACTTCTCTTTGTCTTGCAACTTTGATGTATAAATCATACAACTCGGGCATCTTTTTTCTGAAAGGAAGTAAATATTTCTTTTGAAACACAGCTTCAGAAGATGACACGACAGTGTACAGACTTAGCTTGCGTTTTATCAACTGGTTTTCTTTAAGAAATTTAAATATTTCATTCCTTGGCATTATCCTCTTCTCCAAACTGTGCTTTAAAAGCGGCGCATGAGAAGCCAGATAACTAGGTTCATACCCCAATTCGTTCATGAAAAACTTCAATGTAATCCTTATCTTAGTCTCTGATGAAGTCAAACAGTAAGGAAGCTTTCTCACCATTGTGCAGATATCAGAATGAGACCATCCAAAACTCCGGTAAATATCTAACTTTCTTTCTAATGTAGATTCATGAAGCGGCACAAGTGCTGCAATGCCATGAAGAAACATACGTGATCCTCGAGGAATGTGAAAAATATTTTCTGCTTGATGTACTACTCTCTGAAGACAGACAGGGTTACGAAGCAGACATCTAGGATAGCGTTGAAAAAAAGTAGCAATATCAATTTGTGAAAAACCAAGATTTTGCAACAATGCTATATTAGGCGGTAATACTTTAGAGATATTTTGCGAAATCAACCTAGGCTCTTTCTTAAGAAGCATAGCTACAGAATCATGAGTACCCAATAACTCCCGCAGAGAATCAAGAGTAGGTTTTATAGTAGTATGTAAACCTCTTCTCAAGAAATCGCTTTTTCCAATTAATGTAACAAGGTCAGACCCAGATAAGTTAAGTTGTTGTAAAACCTTAATTTTGGGTTTAAGGGTTGTGTCAATATCACAAAACAACAATTTAGGAGAAGAAGAGACCAGCGTTTTCATCTGTAATTTGTTCAAACCAATTTTGTGAAAGAGATCAAGTAACAAAAGCGGCTCATAGTTTCGGAGTCTCGAACGAGTTACCTTGGCGCTT
>JAJOOO010031748.1:0-17895 GCA_029582685.1 Solanum piurae
AAGAATAATGCTGAATATGATGTATTAGTAATGCATGCATTAGTAATGCAAGCATTAGTAATGCTTGCATTAGTTATGCTTGCATTATTTCTTATACATTGTTTGGTTTGATGTATTGGAAATAGCAAGCCTTGTATAAAGACTATTAAAAAATATTTGTTTACAAAAATACCCCCACATTATTATTATTATAATTAATATTATTATAATTATTCTTATTATAATAATTATTATAATTAATATTATTATTATAATTATTATAATTATAATAATTATTATTATTATAATTATAATTATAATTATAATTATTATTATTATAATTATAATTATAATTATAATTATTATTATTATTATTATTATTATTATTATTATTAGAGGGTAGTTTTGTCATTAGGTAATCTAATGCATGCATTAAAACCATTGCATTGCTAATACCTAGAAATCCATGGTATTAGCAATACACACCTTAATACACAATAGAGTGTATAACTAATGCAAGCATTAGTTATACATAGGTTGGAAAAGAGTACCAAACAAGGTATTAGTAATACACAATGCTAATGCATGCGTTATTTTTCCTAATACACTCTACCAAACGACCCCTAACATTGTTCAAAACATCTATTTATTATATTCAAAGGGTGATATAATAAAATTACCCTTTTATTAATATTTTTTTAAAAGATGTGTCAAGTCAATAATGAACAACTATTATTGGACAGAAGGAGTACCATAATGACAATTGAAATCTAGGTGATACCTTTTGAATTTTGATAAACATTAGGGCTCTTATGGTCTTTACCCAAATTTCAAATTGCCTTTTGATGGCCTAATTCAACACACAAAATTTTGGTGGACAACTAAAAGTAACAAAGAGATAGAGACCCATAAGCTTTGAAATAATTAATGCACATAAATTATATTGTGTGAATTAAAATTGTCAACTGCTTTATTCAAAACGTGCACAATTTGTGAAGAGAGAGATTTCATATTGAGTTGATGTGTAGGGAATTAAAAGCCCATGTAACAATGAGATCAAAACAAGTCACTCTTTTTAGTAGTTAGATATTAGATAAAACACAAAAGTGATGTATACAAAAAATTAAGGACAATTAACATAAATTCCACTATTTTAGGAGCAAATTATTTAGATTCATGCTAGTTTATAATATTATGTTCCTTACCAGAATTTGAAGTTCAGATATATGAGTTCAAAATTAAGTGTAATTTATCCTAGATACACTGTACCCAAATGGATTCGTATGTATCTGACTCTCGCCTCTCTCCTATCTCACTCATCACTCTCCTCTCTCACTCGCTCTCTCCTATCTCACCCGTCACTCTCCTCTCTGCCTCGCCTCTCTCCCTATGTATATGTATTTCATAATGTCATGGTATCCCACATACATGTATCTAGTGTGATTCACACATATCTGGGATACATAGACTAACTCGCTGGTCTCCCTCCTTTCTCACTCGCCTCTTTTCCTATTTTAGTGTATCTGGTAGCAAAAATATATGTATCTAAGTGTATCTGAGTTGAAATCTGGTATGAAACTATAAGTTAGTGAGACAATATATAATTATTTCAAACTATAGGTAGAATAGTAATTATGATAGAAGTTTTTGTATAATTAATCATGTAGTTTTTCAAAAAATTAAGCATATGGAATTAGTAATTATGATAGAAGTATTTGAGTGTTTTTTTTAAAAAAAAAATTAATGTAGTTTTTGGTTATGAGGATAAAGAACTGGTTAATTAGAGCATTCCAATAAGCGGGATGCAGGACATGTACGAGGAGATTGAAATCTATTAAGAATGGATTAAAAGACTTCAACACCCAAGAATTAAAACAAAATGTCGTTGATAAGATCAAATAGTCCTGGACAAAGCTTGAAGCCATTTTGTGGATGGATCGGGTATAATAATAAGGGAAAATGATGTGAAATCACAAATATCTAGAGTATATTATGTAATATAGTTATCGTTTCGATTATTTTAATTTGTGATTATTTTGCGAAATTTTGCTATTCGGTTTTCTAATTGTATAAATTTAGAATTTGTGTAATTCGGTCTTGATTGTATAAATTCAAAATTTGTATAATTCGATTCTTGATTGTAAAAATCCATGATTTATATATGGTTACCCTAGCTATTTGTATACAATTTATGAAAATTTCATAATAAATTACCTTGTTTGTATATTGGCAAGCGAAATATACAAATGGAGTTCTGAAAAATTCCTAAATGTATAATTACAGAATTTCTATACAAACGGGCAAGCGAAATATATAAATCGCAGCCTTTATATGTATATACTTACCCTGTTTATTTATTTGCAAGCGAAATATACAAACCGAGCACAATTACCAAAACTATAGTTATATTGCCTATTTCTGAATTTTCTCTACTAATAAATAGTTTTTATCACTTTATTTATTTTTGGGTTCATGATTACTTGAGACAAATTTATATTTTATTTATTTTGTTATGTTGAATACTATATTTAATGTTAGATTTATTAAGTGATTTTTTTTATACAAAGCAAAGTTTAATGATTTTGATAAAGCGATTTTATATTTTTCCCATCTTGAACTAATGAGAAATTTATGTTATAAAACATGATTTACTCATACTATTTAGCGATATTATCACATCTATAAACTCTAGCTGCCTCCATTTTTAATAAGTGGAAGGTTTGGTGGAGAACCAGCACAAAGGCTTTGGTCTAGTGGTAAAAGAGCAACGCGTGATGTGTAGTAAAAAAAAACAAAAAAAATTTTTGATGGAGAATCACTTGATCTCAATGGGATGAATTGATGCCAAACAGAAATAACAATACAAAGTACTAATAATAACAACAACACAAAGTAAAAAACACAATCAATTACACATAAATAAAGTAAATTTCATGGCAAATTAGAGCTGCAATATGGCTGTTTAGATCTCCATAAGTTCTTCAAATGTCTTCATAGCAGAAGCTGGCAATCCAAGAAGCACATTGACACTTCTCCTCTCTTTCCCATGAGAAAGAAACAGAGAAACTTCCTTCTCTGGTAAAGCCACTGGCCCTGATACAATAGGCTCTCCCCACCCGAAATCCGTCGTGTGGAAAGAAAGCCTAGACCAAGTAGTAATAAGAAGAGTAGCAGTTAAAGAAGGCCTAGCTCTTGTTGCTTCAAAATAGTCTATAGCAGATTTCATGTAACTGTCTGTAACCAATTTAACAGCTTCTTGAACCAACTTAACAGCAACAGAAAGTGGATTTTCGACTATCTCTGCAGCAGTGCAGAGTGCATTAGTTAAAACAATTCCGTTTCCAAAATATCCTTGTGGAATTGAGGGATCAAATCTTGATCTTCCATCAACAGCAAAGAGAAGTTTTGTCTTTTGATCAGGCTTCATTTGTAATGCCTGAGTTCGCGCTTTCCAGACGAAAGCTGAAAGGACTTCAAATGAAGTGCATTTGGTAACATTGCCATCTTCTTTGGCTTTTGCTTTTAGTTGTTCAAGCTTCTCAGGGTCAAAACAGAAGGTCTTATACAGCATTTCTTCTTGGTATAGTTTAGTAGAATCTGATATATCTTCAATTTCAGCAAACTCGTTATGAGTATATTCGGGCTTTGGTGGATTTCTAGGCTTGAGTATGCTCCTGTCTAGGAATGGAAGGACTTTGATAGGTAAACCTCTAGCAGTTTCACCCCAAGAATTCACAAACTCCATCGCTCCGATCCCATCAAACATGCAATGGTTCATGCACAAACCAAGCACAAATCCCCCACATTTGAACTTTGTTACCTGAATATAGATAATGATCACTTAGTTAGAATTGAGCTCATATTATCTACGCGCATCCATGCTTCAAAAAGATTGAATAGAGCACTTGGTTGAATGCTAAGTTATTTATAAATGTTTTGGATTGTTGGTCAAGTGATTTTGTGAACACAAGTCATGTGCATATCCTAGAATTGCACAATAGAGCAACTTTATCATAAAGTGTTCAATTGAATTCCCTTCATTCATAAACTTCTATTGTGCAAAATGGGCTAAAACAAACCACGAGTTGGTTTCTCAAATAGTCACTCAACTAATAGTTATCATCTCAGAAAGTCACTTTCTTCCCTTGAAAGTGACTTTATGAGTTACTAATAACTCTGAATTGAGTGATCATTTGAGAAATCAACCGAATAAACAAAGAATTCATAGTACCTGAGCCACCAGGGGAGGCATTTCTAGTATATTTTTAGCACCAGGGATATCATAAACAAGTTTGCCAAGTGTAACAGGATCAGGCTTAGTATTATCACCAATATCCTCTATGTTACAATTTGCTTCTGCCTCAACAAAAACTGCACCTTCTCCACTACAGTCCACAATAAGCTTCATTTCCTGGCTTATTGTCAATCTCCCTGCTAGTGGATAATAATGAACAAGAACCTTTGACAATGCATCCTTCATCACTTCAGCAGCATTCTCATTCCCCTTTTCTTCTGATTTAAAACAGTAAATTGTTCGAACCGGCACGGCTATATTCTGATCAAGATTTGATAAGTAATATTGCCCCTTCTCTGTTTCCTCTGCTGGTGCCACCAAACTTGGCACTCCTTGCTTCACAATAAGCTCAACTGCAACATTCATTTTACCATTCTCCATTTCTCAAATTAAAAATCCTGTTTTTGAAGAGACAAAAAAAAAAGTTAAAGAAGTTGAAGTGGCATGAAAAATAAGATACACAACAAAAACTAAAAAAAAAAGTACCTAAAAGACAGGGAAAAAATGCAGTTAATGTTCTGATATTTTGAGTCTAGAAATGGTATACTTGTGAGTGTGGAGATAAATGACTTTGGATATATATATATATAGGAAATGCATGAGTTGGACTATTGACTATTTGTTGAGTATTGGTTAACAAAAATGTGTACTATTGAAAAGGACCATAGGACCTGTATTTTTTTTATATTACTAATTAAAGCTATTTATACGCAAAGCTGTCTAAATGGTAGAGGAGAAAATTTGGGGTACGTAAACAAAAAGAAAAAGTTTTGTTTTAAAAAAAATTGCAAAAAATTTAACAATAAATGATAATGCAGATAGTATATGATGAACAAACTTGCTTTTTACATGTGCTGGTGGCCGGGAAGCAGTAGGTTTAAATGGTAAAGGTCGAGTCAGGATTGTTACTGATGAAATTTAAAATATAAAAAAGTAAACGCATAATATCTATTATATTAACAAAGACAAATTAAAATTTTGATTTTATGGATTCTGGATTTTAAAACGATAGGTTACCTTAATGATTTTCTTAATATAAATACATTGTTTGAGCAAAAGTTATTGAGTTCAACTGAATTTATACCCAGACTTCTAGTTCGGACCCTGAGTCTATATATACATAAAAAGTAAGTTTAATCCTTTTCCAGTGAAACCCCCCTAGCTCGTCCTTGATCCATAAGTGAGGTGCATGCAAGTTAACCAGACACAACCACTAATTAAAAAATGACAATGGAAAAAGTTCTAATTTGTTATTTTTTCAAAGTGTTTGATTTGAAGAATGAGATTTTGTTGTTGTCATATGGGTGTGGTAGGCTACTGGCCCTAAAACCAAATGTTACCAATTCAAAAAGTGTGGCGTAAGAATTGAAGTAAACTATTGTATAGTTTGGTAGAGTTGGCATCCAAATTAAGTTGATCAATGACTTGGTCTAATATTTTATACTAAAAAGTAACATATTTTCCAAAATTTGTAGCTTTTGTCAATTTGAATCCTCTTTTCTTTAAAATATGTTCTCATCTACAAAAAGACAAATAAGTAGATTTTGATCAAATCATTTATGCAAATACAATACCCTTAACGTAAGGTAATAACAATGTAACATTAGGGGTAAACTATTGTAGTTATAAACAAAACTTGTTTGTAATAGAAGCTATAAGAGTTGGGTACTAAAATGGTTAATCAATTTAGGGAAGTTTCACATTTCACCGGGACCTTGGTCTTTTGACTTATTAGGTGTGATCATCATTTTTTTTTAAATGTTAAGGATTTTCAGCATTAAAATGATCGATGTTGCTAACTTGAAGAAGTCATAAGTAATATTGTTTTTGGACCATGAAAAACTGAGTTTAATTCAAGTGGATATCGTAGCAAAAGTTTGGAAATATTGAAACTTGAAAGGGATGAAAAATTACTTTCGTTTTGGCATATTGTCAAATGTCAATGTCTTAAAATTTGAAAGATACTTAAGAGACATGACATGTCAAAACTTCATACACTAATGTCTGAAAATTTCGTGTAAAAACCTTTTGCTTGTTTTCAAATTATCTAAAAGTAAGTTTTGACAAGTCAAAGTTCATATGTGATATGTGTATGTAATTCACCCCAAGTAAAGACGGATTCAGAAATTAAAGTTTATGAATTTTCAATAATCTCAAATTATAATATTTTTTTTAAAAAGAACAAAAAAAAAACAATCTTTTTTGTATGTGCCCAAGGAGAAACAGACCCATACAAAAGGTCAACAAAGCTTAAGTGGATTCATTCACTATCGTCTATTGTTGAACCAAGTGACTGTTTTGTTATTAATTTTTCAACAAATATTTCTTATAAATTTCGGCACAAGTTGTAGTGTTTTGCTTATTGGTAGAGAAGTGGAGTATAAGCACTAATTATCATAAAGCAATCTCTTTATGCATATTTTAAACAATTATTGCGTTATGGCTTTTCGAAAAATAAAAAACTTTAACTTTAGTAATAAACAGACATTTTCATGGAAGACATACGTAGAATCAATGGGTTTGTACGAAGCTACTGTTTTCAGCTCAAACATTGCATGTGTGTGTGCGGAAATCAATGGCATTTCCTTATGTATTACTGTATTTACTCGACGTTTATTATAAAAATTCATAAGCTTTAAATTTTAAACGTGTCTCTAATCCTATTAGAATTAGTTGTTGACCAAATAATTATTGTCAGTGTGATACACATGTAAACGGAGCCCAACTAGACCCCCGGCCAAAACCTATAAATTGACAATTGCATTTGTACGCAAAACAAATTAAGCAATAGCTTCAAGTCGATTGTCAAATTGTCGGTCATCTATTTACATCTAAATCAACAAAAAGGACATTATGTAAGTATTATCTAATTTTATGAATCAACTAGTTGGCATTGGGTTAAAAACTGGAATGATTATCCACCTCATTGGTTTTCTTATGATTTGTTTAATTATCAAATAAAATTAGTATAAAAAGTTTCTTCTTTATTATATTATAGGTACTTAAATAAAACATATCAAACAAAAAAAATTTATTTTTTATACGATTTCTTATGAGTCAATTTGGAGTATATACTTTGACACAAGTCCATCCAGCTTGTAGATGTACTGAATTTCAACGAATCAAGATCAATTAGTCTAATAAATGAGTGAATTATTAGCCCACTTAATTGGATGAATCACGAAACTTTATCACGCCTACCTGTCATAAAATATTTCATTACGGATGCCAAAAAGTATGACTGAACTGAGTTGTCGTGAATCATGATGTATTGGAATACATCAAATTCCCAAAAGCATCATAACCCAGAAACATCATAATTGAATGAAGAACTGTCTGCAGAATCTGCAAAGCACATATATGATTAGGTCTTGAAATGAACCAGCAAGTGCATCACAGTTTTCTCCATAACTGAATATGCATTTACATAACATTCAAGAATATATTGCAAAATATAACAATAGCATGTCAAACACTTAATTTTGGACAAATGAGGCAAAAAAAATTGTTCCTCCTAAGTTTATTCAAATACAACTCAAGACATGGAAACACCAGGAAAAGACTATAATAGCAATTATCAAGCAAGCCCTTCATGCCATCATGGAGTTTTTTTTAATCTCTTTATTCAGCAGCAGTTACATAATCTTAGTCATTCACCATATCTAACCTTTGGCAATCTGTAATAGTTATAAAAATTAAAAAGTATAAGAAACTCAATACCCCTGACTATCAGCAAGAGATGGGGAAAAGGAAATCCTAAGGTTACATCTACAGATTAGCTAACACAGAAATGTCTATCTTACAACTATCCTATTGAGGCCACCGTCTGTATATCTTGCAGCTAACAGTATAACTTCTCGCTTACATGTCTATACAGAGGACAACATGCAAATCAGAACAATTAACAAGCTTGCATTGATAGCAAACTCGACTTGACTTGTAAATCAAGCATCACTGTCAGCACCATCAGACTTTTCTGCATCATCATCACCTTCGGGCTTTTCTGCATCAGCATCTCCTTCAGATTTTTCTGCATCATCACCCTCAGGTTCATCCTCATCTTCTTCCTCTTCACTCATGCTATTTATTACTTCAGTGATTATAGCTTTTACCTCTGCTTTTCTGTGCATCAAATCCAGATCAAAGTGGCTACCTGTAATGAAGTGCCAAAACAAGGTTCAGAAATGAGAGATCGGTACAACAGAATTTCGAATAGCAGGTAGAATGAGCATTTAAAAAAAACATACCTAGTTGCCTGATAATATCAGATAAAGTTGCCTGCATTTTAAATAGTGCAAGAAACCTCAATCAGTATAAAGCTCAAGCACTTTTTTTATGAGAAGCACGAAATTCAAGTACTTCTCCAAAATAAAAATTGTACTATGACTTTTTCAATAGTAAATAGTAAAGACTTACAGTGTTAAAATCCACTTTTTTCAGAATAATTGATACTACTGCATGCAATTCTTCTTTGCTGGGCTCTGCCTTGGCCTTCTTTACACTTTTCCCTTTTCCTGTTCCAAAAGGTTCAACAGTCAGAGAAGTGGAAGATACACAAAATTGATACGAGAATCTGTTTGGAGCAATAACAGACATTCTGTCAATCTTAGAATACATATGAAAATCAGATACTGGATGAACACTGACATTAAAAAATGCTCTCTAAATGGCACAACCCAATACTGATTTTGAAAAAGGAGAAAACCTGATCACTGACATTAAAATACATTCTATGTGGCACACCACTATACTCATTTTGAGAAAAAGGAGAAAACACATAGTGTATCCTAGAAATGTTACTCTTCACAACAATATCTCAAAAAAAAAAAAACTGAAGAACTTTAGCTTCTCACAACAGAGAAGACTATACACATTTAATATTAACTGAAAAGGAAAAAGTTACTATTTGGTGGACTGTTTGGAAAGAAAGAAATGCTAGATGTTTTGAGAGCAAGAGTTGTGATCTTCAAAAGATCAAACTAAATTGTATCAGGCTGTTTTGCTTCTGGTGCAAGCAAATGTATTTAGAGGACACTGAATCCATTATAGATATCCTAAGTTCCTGTTAGGATTCGGATTCAGTTTTCTTACTTTTTGACAAGCTGTAAATATGGTTTAGTGCAACCCAAGCACTGGTTCAATGAATATACACAATGTTACCTTCTCAAAAAAAGAAAAAAAAGTTACACACCTTTTTCAGAAACCTTTGAAGTAGACTTGCTTGATTGTTTCTTGCTTGAAGAATTTTCCTTCACAGATTCAGTTTCTTCTTTTTTACTTTTCTTTTCAGCCTTTTCTTTCTTGGCTTTAGATGTTGAGTCAGCAGCAGAAACACCTTTCTTGGAAACTGAACTTGAAGGGGTAGATTTTGATGAACTTTTCAAGGACTTAGCAGAGCTGCCCTTTTCTGTGGCCTTAGTCTTCTCTGCTGCTTTACTCCCCGAATCCTTCTTCACACTCTTCTTCAAATTAACCTTCTCATTAGACTTGTTTTTCTTTGGTTTCTCTTCCACCTCCTCTTCCACTTCCTCTTCCTCTTGTTTCTCACCTTTCTCAGAACCATTCTCTTCCTGATCACTTCCTTCTTTAGGAGCTTCATCATCATTCTCAGAGTCATCACCACTATCTGATGGTTGTTCATCATCAGCTTCTTCTTCCTCAGTTTTTGCTGACCGCTTGCGTTTTACCCCAACTTCAGATTTCTGATGCTTCTGTTTTGAACATGACAAAGAATTCAGACACCTTCAGCATCAGGATTATGACAGGCATTTGCAGATAAGTTCCAGAAAAATAGTGATAGAAGATAAAGAACTGTTGGGGCCTGCTTAACCTAGCTTAACTACCCATATTACAAAAGAGGAAAGGCAACAAAAAAGAACAAAAAAAGATTTGACACCAGATAGCATCAAGGACAAAATAATGAAGCTTTGGAAGCTCTATGAAGGTCGTTAACAATATCTCAAGTGAAGGAGTAGCAATTTAAGGTTGTTGGACTTCAATGGGAAATAAATAAGTTAATTGTGGATGAAAAGCTCAAGACTAAGATAGATGAATTGGCTAACCAAATGTCACAACTATTTTATGGTTCAAATTGAAGTCAGAGGGGGTGGAATGGGGGCCAAACACCAGCCAACAGATGCCTTAAATATGTGTCTAAATCAGCACAAAATCAAGGTGCCTTCCTTAATTTTAAATGCCTGGTGGAGTTAGGATTCCAAAGTCGAACTTCCCTAAATTTTTTCTTAGTTTGTTCTGGAAATGTTCCCTAATTTATTAGGAACATCTTTAATGTTTTCCTGGGTAGTTAGTATTTATTTCCTTTTCTTTTTTTCTAAGAATGCTGGACTTGCTTTTCATTGTTTAGGTTTATTTCCTTGTTTCTTTACATTGTCTTGGCTACCCTTAGGCTATAAATAGGGGTGTCTTCTTTTGTTATTACATTCAAGCTATTGTTTATATAATTAAGATGTTCTTTTCTTGCACTTTTGGGGGTGGCCGGCTACTCTTGAACTTATTCTTCAACCTTCAAGAATCAACTTAAGGTGGTAAGTTTAAATCCATCAAATTGTATTACTTTTAGGTATTCCAAAAAGATGACAACTCTTGGCTTAATGTGTTTTGTATCTTAGGCGGGTCGAGATCCATAATCTATCGCTTGGCTTTATTCTCTACCAAAGATAGATTAGTTTAGGCTATTTGTTCTTGTTAGGAGTTTATTTTTAAAATTTAGACCTTTTTTATGACCATGGTGTTAGGGCAAGCAAAAATTAGACTTATCTTGAAGTTCTTTGATTAATTCTTGAATTACTTGATATGTTCTTGAATACAAGAAAGTGAGAAACTCATTCTTGAATTCATCATATCTTTATTTTCAATTCCTCTTCGTGTCTAGTATTATTATTTATAGCTTCCGCGTATTTCTTTAAGGTTCCTGATTATTTATAGCTTCCGCGTATTTCTTTAAGGTTGCTGATTGTTTATAGCTACCACGTATTTCTTCAAGGTTCCTGATTATTTATTTATTTGAGTTCTTGGGTCCATAATGTGATTCTTGTCACACCAAATCTAGCTTTGATAAGTTCAATCATTTCTCTCGTAATGAAGCTTTTCAAATGGGAAACACAAGACAAGACAAACCAAAAGGAAAAAGGAAAGAGAGGTGGCACTAGTAAGCATGATCCTTAATTAAAATCTTGCTTCATTTCCATTCTTTATCAAAAAACATCTAGATTCATTTAAATTGCTACCGGTTAGAAGCTCAGAGAAATTAAATGCTGAACCAAGTATCAGTAACACGAGTTCTAGCTACTCAAACATTGTCATTGGTTGATTGATTTAAGTAGAGAAGGACGAGATTGAGAGTTAACCTTAACTGACTTATCCGAGGAACCTGCGCTTTTGCTAGCTGAGCTCTTTCTCTTTTGCTTCTTACCCTTCTAACATAAAAAAAAAAAAAAAATTACAAGTTCATAATTTACTTTATAGGCAAAAAAAGTTAAAGACAAAAGGCAACTCCTCAAAACTCAAGCTGTCAAGTACAGGAAGAGGGCTTAATAAATTCAACTACATACCTGTTCCTTCTCAGCAAGCAAGGAATCTGTTGTAGAATGAGGAGATTCCAGGAATTCTAATAATTTCACTGAGAGCTCATCCTGAAAATTGATGCAAGTAGCATGACTAATCAGAAAAACATAGTTAAGACATATTAGCTGCAGTGGATTGCACAGCCAACAACAGCACCCATTTGCAGAACATACCTTCTTTGCAGAAGTTCTGCTCACTGGAATATTGAGGACATCACAAAAATCCAGCAGCTTTTCCTTAACACACTTGTCCAACTTCTCTTTGGTTTTTCGCCTTTCTTTTTCCTGCTTGACAAATGAAGTAGGCAAAAGATAATCTGATTACACATTCACTTAAAGGATTATTCAGGAACTTGATAACAATCATTTCCACGTGTGAATAAGGAAAAGAAGTGCAAGGACAATTAGAACACAATACAAAGGAGATAGAAGCAAGATACCTCATTTTCAACCCAAACAAATCCTGAAAATTGTCCTATGTTTTTCTTCAAACTATGTACCTAAAAGGGCAAAACATCAAAGATCTCATCAAAGCCCTACAACATTATAAGTGACACCAAGTCGTATACACATCGCCCTCAACCTCATTCAAAAGAAACAGATGCACAGTTCAAGCTACAAAACCAAAAGAAAGCATCTCAAGTTTCAAGGTTCAAGAGTTTGCAAGTAAGAACAAAATGATCACCTTTGATTTCTTGCCAAAAAGGATGTTGTGAAGTATTTGCATGTTGTCATCAGGTTTTCTCTTGGATAGTTTATAAGCCACTGAAAATTTCAATAGTTTGTATCAAGCTTCAATATCATGCAACTATTACTAAGTAAATCTTAGCATCAGAATCATAACAGATAGCGACCTTTTGATAAGATTTACATTTTTATTTATGCAAGTGAACACTGCTTTACTTGAACATGGTTCCTGTGATTTACTATGTATGCAATTTTCATATTTTCTCCTACT
The DNA here is from genome assembly GCA_029582685.1 of Solanum piurae. Classification (NCBI taxonomy): domain Eukaryota; kingdom Viridiplantae; phylum Streptophyta; class Magnoliopsida; order Solanales; family Solanaceae; genus Solanum; species Solanum piurae. Next base: position 12,815 of record JAJOOO010031748.1, read on the forward strand.
TTTACTAACATAATATGTAGGTCAAATTAAAATCTTAACTATGACAAATGTCAAATTAAAACAACAGTGTATTAGCCAAATTACAACCTCAATTATATCCACCAAGTAATGACCAAAAAAGGAAGAACAATTTCTTGCCTTACAGAGATCCATTGACTTAACTTATCATTTAACTGTAAATAAAGCTTAGCCCCAGAAGAGGGAAAACAAGGTGACTGAGCAGTAGTGAAATCATACCATTTGGTATATCCTTCAGCTGAGTACCACTACCCTGCATTTAAACACACTAATTCTTAAGAGGAAATTCATATCATTACTATAAATGTAAATTAAGCGTTTACAGTTAGAATCTAAAAGCTAAGAAGTGACTGAAAAGACGCTGATGTCAGCGAAAAAAGAAAAATTGAAGCGTCGAGAATGATACCTTCCTAATTGACAATGGCTTAGGCGTGGAACCTCGAGCATCCGAAGACTCAGAATAGCGCTCCACAGTTTTCCTTTCCCTAGTTGGTCTTGTGATTGGTGTCACAGGCTCTTCCGTACTCTCGCCTATGCTTTTCCCCTTCTCGACTGGTTTTTCTTCTTCTTTTTCCTCCTCCTCTGATTCTTCTTTCTCTTCCTCTGATTCCGCGTCTTTTTTGTCAACTTGCATTTCGTCTACTTCCTCTACTTCTTGTCCTTGTACGGAAGATTCCTCTTCCTTTTCCTTTTCCTTTGCTTGTTGCTCCTCAATCACCTCCTCTGGTTTCTTGTCATCTAGGGTTTCTTTCTCGGACGCCATAGAAGAACAAGAATACTACTACTCTACAGTAGTAAAACCCTAACTGGAGATTTTGGTTTGGGGGGGGAATAGAGAAGTTTACAGTTACAGATCTAGAATTGAAATATTAAGGTGGGAAAGGCGGGCGCCATTTGGAATTGGAGAAGCTAAAATACAGTTTGGAAGCTCCAAATTTTCTAAATATTGGGAATTCCCGGTTATCAAACCGCAATCCCCTCCGCCTACCCCCCTTTTGCTTTTTGTGCCTATGGGCTTTATTGATTCGTAAAAGAATTTTCAAAAATGATTATAGTTAGGATTTAATTAGAGATCTATAGATATAATTTATTTAATTATGAATTATGAATTATGTCTATGTGTTAGGGAAGGAAAGAGGCGACTGAGACTAGGAGACAGGCAAGCGGCATCTGGAAGAGAGAGGAAAGAGGTGAGAGAGGTTGAATACATGTTATATTTATTGTATCACAAATATAATTGATACAATTGATTTGTATCATAAAGCGGCGCTAAAATTGCTTGGTTTCAAGATACAGAAATGTTGAATCACTATTTGGCATGGTTACTAGGACTTGTATCTCTCTTGGGCGGGACTGATTCGGTTTATTGCTCTTTCCTTGTGCCTATTTCGTTGTAGGAGTTGGTTCATTGGTACAACTTTGGTAACTTCATGGTATACCCATGGATTGGCCAGTTTTTATTTGGAAGGTTGTAATTTCTTAACCATCGCAATTTTTACTCCTACTTATGGTTTAGCATATTTGTTGTAAATGAATACATCATTTTAGGAGGAGAGAAGTGAGCGAGATCGAGAGAGGATAAATATGTGTTATATTTGTAGTATCACGAATACAGTTGATACAAATACAATATAATTGTCTGAATACAAATAATACAGTTGATTTGTGTCATATATTGAATATAATTGTATCAATTGTATTAACGAACATAATTTGCGTCGACGAACACAATTGACAGAATACAAATTGTCATAATACAGTTGATACAAAATACGTATACAATTAATACATAATATAAAATACAAATATATTTGATACATAATACAAAATACAATTATCATATTTATGTGGATTTTTTTTTTGGCCTGCAACTGTTTGGGCTGGGGAGAGAGGCGGGGCGAGAGAGATAGAGAAAGAGAGAGATGGGACAATGGGAGGAGAGAGACAAGGGAGAGAATTTTGCCAAGACACCTTACACAACTTTAAATTGTAATATTTTAAACTATAGTGATTTATCGTAAATACATATCAAATGTTTGTCGTACTATGTAATTTTCTCATTTGTGAATATGTTAAATCAATAATTAAATTAATAAAATATTTATTATTAATTTTCAATTAATTGATTAGCAATTCTTAAAGTTTCAATTTAATCGATAAAGAAATGTTCTCTTAATTTTTTTCTCTTTCTGCTATTTTTATTTGTGGCTTAAGTCATATGCGGCCACTTAAAGTTGTTCACATAATTCACTTAGACACCTCAACTAAATATTGTATTATTGAACACTTTTACTGTTGAAAACATGTACCTATTAAATATTTTTTTGGTGACATGGCATCACGAGTGTGATACACATCTAAGAAAGCGTGCGAATCCAAAAAAAATATTTGCGGACCAATAAAAAATGGGCATATCAACATTAGAAAAATCATGATTTGAATATATAAAAAAAAATAAAAAATCCCTAGAGTCATCTGCCCCAATTTGTCTTCCCCTGGACTTCTCAATCCAGTATTCTCATCAAGCAAATTCTTTCGCCACCATCCCTCGACACACCCATTTCACATCTAATCTTTTATTCTTTCATTCTTTCTAGCATCATCCCGACATAATCAATATCATCGTCGTTGTTTTTTTCATCGAAAAAACATCAAATAATCAATATCATCGTCGTTGTTTTATTCATCGAAAAAACATCAAATAAACAAAATAACCAGTCAAAACACAAAAAATAAAAGAATTTAGTGATAAAGATTTTCATTTGAGTTGTAGAAGAGAATTTCAACAAAATAAAATACAAATTGAGTCAAAAACGATTCCGGTGAAACTTTATTTTTTTCGACAAGACTAATACGAATCTGAAATTATTTTCTTTGAAATCGTTAAAGGAGAGGAGGTAGGTGTATGGTTATCGGAGTGAGGATGGCCATTAGAGTGTGTGTGGTTTCAGCCAGAGGCGGCTGTGTGTGTACTCGCAAAGAAGAAAATGGGGAAGGATAGACGTCGGGGGTGAATGGGTGTGTGTGATGTTCTGGCAAAGAAGAAAATGAGAGAGAAAAGTTTTTCCTTTTTTTTGTTTTTTTTTTAAAACATAGTATTTTTATTTTATTTTATAATATATTTTTTAATTGTTATTATGGGCCTAAGGTCACATGTCTTTTTCTGATTAATTATTATGTCACGTCATCGCGAATGTATGACACACAATTTTTATTTTTAGTTGATTGTCAAAAAAATGTTCAATAGGTATTGCAATACTCTTTCCGTTTAAAAAAGAATGACCTCATTTTCTTTTTAGTCCGTTTAAAAAAGAATGATCCCTTTCATTTTTTAGCAACACTTTCACTTCAACTTTCCATATGACATGTTTAAGGCCACAAGATTAAAGGGCATTTTGGTACATTTGACATAACTTTAATTTAAAACCACAAGATTAAAAAGTCTTCTTTCTTTTCTTAAACTCCGTTCCAAGTCAAACTAGGACATTCTTTTTGAAATAGAGGGAGTATTATTTTTACCGATAAAGTTGTTCAATTGAAACAAGCCTAAGATAAGGTGTCCAAGTGAAATATGCGGACAACTTTAAGTGGCTACGGATGACTTAAGATTTTATTTGTTAGTATATATGTTACCTTTATAGAGCACACAACATGTTCATGCATAAGAATATGGGTGGGCATAAATACTAGAAAATCGAACCGACCCGAACTAATTCGGTTATTCAGTTTTTAAGTTTGATGTCGGTGTTATTTTTTCAAAAGTTTGGTTCTTCGGTTCAATGTAAGGGTCTCAGAACTTCGGCGCACCGAAGAACCAAACTTTTATTTTAAAAAGGAAAAAGGGTAAAAAATGCCCTTAAACTATGTGAAATGAACAAAAATGACTTCCGTTTATAGTTCGACTAAAAAATGTCCTTACCGTCAATAATTTGGTTAAAAAATGCCCTTAAACTATGCAAAAGGAACAAAAATGCCTCCCGTTTGTTTGACACCTCGGATTTCAAAACAAAGAAAATTTGGTGCTAGTACCAACAGAACCACCCACGGACCGTAGGTCGGACCACGACCGTATGTGGGGTTTCGTTATTAAGTCCCAAGTCTTAATAGTCTCTAATCCCACCCACGACCGACCAATACAGTTTATGGTTGGACCGTAGGTCTGACAGTGGGTGAGTGTCAGTAGCCAGTTAGAGGAAAATTGATGTTGGGTCAACTTCAAATGGTCATAACCCTTAGCACAAAGGAATTTGGTGGTCCATGATCTACCAAATGATAGATAATTAAATCATCTTTCTAACGGCATCGAGTTTGCTAAAATACCATATCCGAGTAAAAAATTATGCTCGTTTTAGTGAAGCCCTGTCGGGCAGACTTGACCGACGAACCCAAACGACGGCCGGTAGGTCAAATGATGGACCGTCGTTCCCTGCGTGGATGGGCTTTGTCAGAATTAAGTTAGGGTAGTTTTGGTCCTTTACCCTATGCGTTGGGCACCTAAACTACATCGTTTAACCCATAAACTACGTCGTTTTACTCATATTAAGCATAATAACCTAGTCATAACATTACCAAAACCTTTATTCACTAAAAATTCATCAAAGTAGAGCAAAAAGAGAATAAACAGTCGACCAAGCCCTCCCCAAGAACGCATCAAGTTTTCTTCAGTTCCAGCCTCGAAATCGAAAGATTTCTCCGTGAATTCCATCACCATGTATGTGGAATTTTACTGGTGGATTCCTTTCATCCACTAGGTCCCTAGAATTCAGTCAGATTCTTGATTCCCTTTATCTTGTTTAGACCTGGGATTTCTAAAACCTTAGATATTAGTTGTGAATTAACTGTTAGAGTATTCCTAATCAGATTATTATGTTTCGTAGAATCGTTGCTTAGTTCTTTGCATGAAACTCAAAACCCTAGTTATGTAGTGTCACGACCCGAGAGCACCCCCTAGTCGTAACCGGCGTACTCGACCTCGAAGAGGTCTAATACAAGCCTCTTAGCATTCATTCATCGCATAGACACTAAAACCATAAGGAATTTAAAACTTTCTTTACCAAGAAAAC
>JAJOOO010031749.1:0-11908 GCA_029582685.1 Solanum piurae
TTTTTTAATTAAAAAATATTATTTTTTAATTTTTTTTAATTAAAAAATAACATTTACACACGTGGCGGGCGAGTGTGTACAAACACAACCAACTTGGGTGGCTGAACGTGCCACATCAGCACAAAAGGTGCACAAAATACAAAAAAAATGAGTTCAGGGGGGTAATAGGACCCTAGTTAAGTTTAGGTGTGTCTCTGGGATTTCGGTCATAGTCTAGGGGTACTTATGCATTATTCCTAAGTTCAATAATGATTCTTAAAATTTTGTTGTACCTTTTAAATTAAATGTTTCCTACCCCTAAAGTGCTTGCTCCACAATTGATTTGATAAATCATTCACTTTATTTTAAAAAGTTATTTAGCATTACTTTAATTACTATCTTTTTTATAATGCATCCTTCATTTGTCACTATATATACCTTAATGATTTCATTTGTCAATTTTTGAGTGGGGTCTTTTTTTTTGTTTGCTTCTTTTATTTTAATTTCTTTTATTCTAAATTGTATGCAAATTGCTAATAAAAATTTGATCTTATTTCATTTTCTATCTTCTTTTTCTCCCCACTTTTCATTTGGACTTTTCTCATTGATGGAATTTTCCCACTGACTTAATTTTTCTATTTTTATTGAAGATCAACTTTAAGTCCCAATCTAATGACATCCTTTTTCTTTTCTAGGAAAAGAAAATAATTGTGAAAACATTATAGAATTGGGGAAAAGATGTTATAAAAGAGGGAGGAAAGAAAAGGGTTGTTCACCAAAAGATGTTATCGGGACGAATCTGATTTCCTTCACCTCTTAAATTCGAGCTTTGAAAATAAAATGAAAACTTAAATAGGAAAATCAATACCTTTTCTTATAATGGATTTTATGCCATGCAAAATTCAAATTTAAGGATATTTGAAAATGAATATCGAGCATCGAATAAAATATATTTAAAAAAAAAAGGGGAAGTGTGACAATGTGATCAAACTTGAACTGATTTTTTCTTAAATTCTATATAGTAATTTGGAATTATTGGAGAGTTCAAACTTCAAAGAAGATGTTGTGGGGACTTTTTGGCAGTACAAATAACTGTTTTTTTGTAGGAATAAAAAATGTGTCATGACTCAAAAAAATAAGATATTTTTACTTTTTGGATCTGAATATTGGATGATATATACTCTATATAGGATAGACTGTGAAGTCTGAGTAATTTGAATTTATTTTTGAAAATTTCAATTTTGAAGGTAAAACAAAATAAATTTTCTATCAAAACGATTCCTTTTTTAGTGTTCAACTTGAAATTTTCATAAAAATTATTGTTGAGTGTGACGAATTTCTTCGAAAGTAACATATTTTTGATGAATTTAATATGAGTATATTAATATTTTAATATGATCCGAATAATATAGGCTTAGGCAATACTCTTTGATTCTTGTGCTCTTTACTATGCATAATTTTAAGGGGAAAATGTCTGAAATATATCTGAACTTTGACCAAAATTGTTGTAACAATATCGAACTTTGGAAATGACTTTTTTCCCCTGCACTATATAATAGTGTATTTTAAAGGTATTTATGTGCTCACGTGGACATCATAAATATTGCATTATTATAAATAGTAACGGGTCCACGTGGACACATATATACCTTTAAAATACACTATTAAATAGTACAGGGGTAAAATGTCCTCCATAAAGTTTGGTATTGTAACAACAATTTCGATCAAAGTTAAAGTATTTTTCAGACCAGTTTTCCCTAATTTTAACATGATTTAACAGATATGTTTCCTGAAATTTTTAATTATTAATCTCAATAATTATTTTTAAGTGATTCGATAGTATTAAAACTTTTTTTTATTAACACTATGTATGCATTTTAATGAGCCAACCACAATATTCCACCTACTAAAATACAGGAGCATCCAGAAGCCTTTTCTTTAAGGGTCATTCTCATGAATTAATTAACTTAATTTTGTAAATTGAGAAATCTATTTTTTTATATATATTTATGGATCAAATGTTTTATTTTGAGATTTTTTTTTCTCCATTAGACCTACTTTTCTGTATCTTTCTTAAGCCAATAATTGTTTTCTAACATTTAGTAACATTTTCAATTTCATAAATTTTACCATAAAAGCTTTTTTCATTATTTTAACAATATAATTTCGACTTCTTGCACTATAACATAAAAAAAGAGAGAAGAATTCAAGAAAGAAAAAATGTTTTACTGATTCGAGATGAATATTTGTCCAAATGATCAACGAACTATTGATTTCTTTTTCGATAAGTTCTAAAAGGGAGCAGAAATATTGTAATAAATTTGACTTATCAAATTAATTAATACGCATATAAATACATAAAAAAGAATTATTTTTTAGAATCTATAAATTTAAAATTCTTTTATTAGCCTCTTAAACCTATATATTCTATTGAATCTATTTAATAATCACCATTTTGGGAACATAAATTCCCAACTCCACATTTTTTATTCTTTTGAATTTTTCTACAATATGGCCTACAAAAATGAAGTTGAAAGGAAAGTGCAATAACAATATGTAAAACCGACAATACTTTTAATTAATTAATTCACATGTGAGAGTCAAATATTTTTAAGCAAACAATTGTTGACTTCTTAAAGTAAATCTTTGGAGTACTGTTTTGGGGACGGCTAATTGTAAAATCCAAACATAGGATACTCACAAAATTCGAATATTTATATTAGAGTTCGACTTCATTCAGATAAAAAGGTGATCGAATTCATTACAAGGTAGTGCTCCCACGAGGATTGAGGTTAAAAGTGAAAGAACCTCAATCATCCCAACATAATTCATAATAATTACTTTCAAAATATCATTTTTATGGATTACAAATTCATTTCATAAAAAAAAATAACACAAATTAGCTATGGGTTATTTTTATGGCTAAAAAAACAGATTTTTTAACATATATAAATTGGTCGAATTCAAAAATATTTATTTTTCCGAACTGATGTACGATTATACACTAATTATACATATATTATACTATATATAACAAGTCTTTGATCTTTTTTTACCCAACCCTATTGAAAAAGAAAAGATCTACGAGCTATTTTTAATTTAAGCAGTTAGACAAATAAATATACAAACTATTTATTAGCTTAGTTCTTCTGAAAAATTCGCTACTAATTCTATTTATAATGAATTATGAAAAAAAATATGTATATATCTAAACTATTTTGGCAATAAATTAGCTCTGATTATTTTTACAATTTATTTTCTGTTTTTAGTATTTGGTTATTTAATAGACATTAAGATATAGCTTACATTAGGGAGATACTAGAGGAAAATCAAAGATTAGGCAACAGGTAGGTAAATGAATATCATGATAAAGAAAATAATATTATTATTTAATTGATCATTTTAGTGTGGTTGATTGCATGAAAAAAATATTCATCTTATCACAATTATGATATAATAAAATATATATAAATAATAACATACCAATTTGATTCTTCTTTCTTTTAGTCTTCTCTTTTATTTTCCTTCTTACTACTTATATTTTAATGTATATGATATAGTTTAATTAAACATAAGATTAAAAAAAATATAATCTTTAAAATATTATAATATGGTCACTCCTAGAGTTCCAAATGCAACAAGGAAAACTCTATGACAACATTATTATTGAAGTTATTGACGTAACAATAGTCATCGTTCGATTTCATTTTTGAAAATTAATTACTATCTTAAAGTTTCAAATTCAACAAGTAAAACTTTAAAACACTATCTTATTTTTTATTTTATTTTTAAAATTTAAATTTTAGGATAGTAATTATGTTTTAATTATACAAATTGAAAGTGACTTTTTATTAATTTTTCATATTATTAACACTACTCCGCTCCTCCACAAATTTCATTGTCATCATAGTTGAAATGTTAACATCTCCACTCAATAACATATTAGACTTTTCCTTCATGCTAAAAAAAATATGTAAAATATTTAATTATAAATTTAATTTTTATTACTATAATATTAATTTAAAATAATTAAATTATTATAAAAGTTTATATGTGATACTTCCATCTGTCATATTTTTATTAGACACCCCATTGTTGAAAATGTTAAAACAACTTTGTAACGTCAATTTAACTAGAATTTTCTCTTATGTTAGGAAGATTTAATAGATTATATATAATTCAAAATAATATTAACTTACTTTAATTTGCATGGTATAATTTAAAAATATTTTTAGTTAAAACTTTTGAATCCAAATTTTAAATGCAAAAAATCTTAATAAGAGATGCTTCCTCTTTTAACGGCTATAATACGTTTCAAATTTAAATTAGTTGTGTGACATTCTAATTTAAGATAAGATAAGAATATCAATCGGTAAAACATAGAAGAAATGTTGAGTATATAAAAAGCAAATTTTATATTTTAGTGATGTGTTTCAAAGTTGTATGAGTCTATATTTAAAACAGTTAACATCACTAACGGATTGATTCATTATAAATAGTATCAAAATCATTTTTATGTCAGTCTGTCTATTACTTTTCTGGGTTTTTTTCTTTAAAAAAAGAAAATAAGATGCGAAAACCGCTATATGAACACTGGATAAAACATGTCCTCGATATGACCTGATGTAGTAGGTCGACAAGCGTGATAGATCAAAGTTTAACTAAATAATAAATCTCTAAATTATACAGATTTAAATTCAGAACGAACAATATCGGAATGAAAAAAGAAAATGAAAAAAGAATACAATAGTCGTCGGTGGGTGAGCTGGATGAACTTTCTCCCTATTATTTGGCCACCTAACACGTGTCATTTACTGCTTTTTTCATATTAATTAATTTAAACATTTGTTACTAATCATTTTTCATAAAATAACCAAAAAAACAATGAAAGTAAAAGTTAAAAAGAATCACTACACATGCATGCCTATTTTATTTCAAAAAAAATTCTTTGAGAAAAGTGCTCAACTAATTTTAGGTAATCATGTATATAAATATTAATTGAAGGGAATCTTCTGAACGATTTTATTAATGTAGTTCAGTATATGAAAACATAAATACACAAAAAATTCATCATATATTATATATAAATCATAGGTTTAAATGATAAAAATAATCAATAATATTTATTTTAGAATACAAATAGGCTGTCTACGTCATATCATTTGAGATATCACCATTTTTTGGGGGTTGGGGTTGGGGTTGGGGGTAACTTACTAGTTGGATTAAAGATTTATAAAGTCCAAGCATATAATCTTTAATTTGAGGGAATATGTTCCCTGCTTTTCTAAGTAAAAAGATGACATAAAGTAACAAATCCTTTTTTTGAGGATTAGAATGAGAATTTATATAACAAAAACCAACGGATAATAGATAAATATAAATGAATTTCAAAAGTTGTAGTGTACATGCGTAAATAATTTATTTATTTTTTTAAAACAAAATGATTTTTCATTAATGTCTTTCAAAAAATTGCAGTATACATGTTTATTTTTTTTTTAAAAATAAAAAATAAAAAATAATAATTATTCATTAATATCGGATTTAGAAAATGGAGGTGGAGTCAAAATGGTGCAATATTAATCAGAAAACTCAGATTCGAGCAACTTGAATGAAGTGAAGTCAGAATGGTGCAATATTAGGGTTTATCAAACTTCCTTTTGTCTGTATATATCGCGTATATTATACTTTATTTTTTGAAATTCTTCGTGTGTTTACCTGAGAATGAAATCGTCTTTAATAGAGTCATAAGGAGAAAATTACACCCAAAGTAAAAAAATCCATCATGAATACAAATTAATCAAATCTCAAAATAAAAATATCGCAAATCAAAATATTTAAAAATTCTTAAAATGTTCTTTTTTGATTTTATATATATGAAAAGTACATAACCTCTGATTAGATCTCCTATGATGGTGCATCATATTTAGTGCAAAAGTTTAAATTCATTTTGTACAAACCCTAGATTAATTTGTTTTTAATTACCATTGACCAAATTAAACAAATTGGCCTATCTATATAGTATTATTCCCGCATAATACGTCTCTTGGATCCCAAAAAATAATTACTTATCATATGATAATGTTCAAATTTCGAGAATTAAATAAGTTGTTTTTTTATAATAATATCTTTTAAATTATTAATTATTATAATTTTTATCTATTAATTTCAAACACCAAGCCGACAAGTTAATAGTAATTAAATAAAAGATAATTCACACAACTTTTTTCATAATAAGTAATTCTCACAACTTTATGCAAGTTCGATAAAGCTATTAATTCTCGAAATTGCTTAAAGCTTCATTTGAAACTTGCAACTAAATTAATATATATAGTCAACCCAAAAAGATACACAAAAAATACATTTCATATATACTTGGAGTTTTAACTTATATATTTTATCGTCATTTATGTGATATTATTTTAATTTTGAAAATCAAACATTTAGGCGTGGTAAGGTACGAGAAATTAGAGATAATAATTTTAAAATAAATGTAGAGTTTTTATTTTATCATGCATTTGATTAGGCGTATTAATTAGTTTCAAGATTATTTAGCTCACAATTTATACTATAATAATTGAATAAGTTATTTAATTAATCACATTAGATTATTTCAATTCATGAGATAACTTTGTCTATTTCGACCCAATTCTTTAAATTTTAATTGTGATATCATGCAAGAAATTTTTAATTTTTTTAAACTAAAATTTATATATTTGAAAACTACGTAAAAAGAAATACTATAAATCACAACAATTTAAAATATTTAAAAGGCACATAAAAATTTGTAATAAAAAAAAATCGTCCTACAAAATTCAAAAAATGCTACATAAATTGAGCCTATATATAACCTTATCCATATATATACCTAATAACTCGCCTTATTTCAAGATTATATTCATCACACTATAAATTTATTGAACATTGCAGATTGAACATCTATTTCTCATATATCGTTTATTATAATGTATTATATGTATACATGTGGGCTCCATGCTTTGGTAAGAAAGTGGGAGGAATTTGACATATTAGTACCCCTTTACCAATGCTAGCTACAACACACTTTCTACAACTCAAGTGGCATAAAATAAAACTACTTTACTCACCTCTTCTCCCCTCCCTTTTCATTTCTCCTACACAAACCACTCTCAACAACCTTTCTTCCTCCCCCACCATCACAACTATCACCACCACCATCACCGACATGTCGGATAAAAAGTGTAGCCACCACAAGAGCAAGAAGAAGAAGTTAATCCGACGTTGTTGTGCAGGATTCCTTATCTTCCTCTTCTTAGCTCTTCTCACTATCCTCATAGTATGGGCTATACTTCAGCCTAAAAAACCTCGTTTCATCCTCCAAGACACAACTATCTTTACCTTCAACGTGTCCGCCCCAAACATCTTCTCAACCTCTATCCAAACCACAATATACGCGCGAAACCCTAATAGCAAAATCGGAATTTATTATGATAGCATGGATATATACGCTATGTATCATAATCAACAAATCACTTATTACACTCAAATACCCCCGGTGTATCAAGGCCATAAAGACGTTAACATATGGTCCCCATTTGTTTACGGGAATAACATCCCGATCGCCCCGTATAACGGGCCGGGCTTGTCAGAAGATCAACAAAACGGGGGCGTTTGGTTGGATTTTAAGATTGATGGGCGGGTAAAGTGGAAAGTGGGGTCCGTAACAACGGGCCATTACCATTTACATGTCACGTGCTCTGCGTACGTGCCACTTGGTGATCGGCCCGGTTACGGAGGGGTTATGGTTGGAAATAACGCCGTTAAGTACCAGCTGGCCCGGGAGTGCTCCGTCAGTGTTTGAAGTAACGGCAGTCAAGTTTGTTTTGAATTCTCTTTTCTTATTTAAAAATCTATTTTTACTTCTTTTTTCTTAATAAATGTTTTGTTCCTTTATAGTTGATGAAATTGTATATTTTGCTTTAAAAAATATTTAAAATGGAGGATAAATCGGATACATAGGGGAATTCATAATCTTGTTACAAGTTGTAATTTAATTACTATGATATTATATATTATATTATTATTTTGTTTCTAAAACAATAATATATATTCAGTGTGATCTGAGGAGTATATTGGGTACGTAAATCTTATTTCTATCTTTATAAAGTATTATTCGAAGTGCGGAATTATTGAAACTATATTTTTGTTTTCTTCTTGTTAGAAAATAAAAGTGAAACAATTATTGTTGGGTTGTGTTATACAAGTTGTCAGTATCTTTGATTTTTAGTATTTTAAATATTATAAATGTTTTTAATTTGATATTTTAAGAAATGACTTACTTAATGTTTACTCTTCTCTACTTTTGTTTCAACTTTACGTTTAATAAAATGATGTAGACCATAAATTTCATAAATAATGATAATATTCTTTTTGTTAGATTTCATATTCAGTTAAATGGTGATACATAAAGTAAAAAAATAAATATATTTTAACCCATAAAAAATAGCATTAATTAAAATTGTGAAAAAGTGTTTGGTCCATAGGAACATATGAGCTGTATATTCGTTAAGTCTATATGAATTTTAGGGGGGGGGGGTATATGCCCATGTGATTACACGTTTTGTTTTCTCTTAAGTCAATGAGAAATATCAATTTAGGAATACTCTGGTGCGGATGGATTGTCCCTTTTTTAATTAAAAATTTCGAATTTGAGTTTTGAGTATAAATTTTTTTAATAGGGTGTGCTTTTTTCTGTATAGGGTCCTATGTAAAGTGAGTTTGAAATAGTCAAGTTCTATTACATATATTGGACACTTAATGAATTTTTTTAAAAATATGTAATAATTTAGAGGTAAGAGGAGGGGATGATTTTTTTGTTGTTCATGCACACGATAGTCAGGCTCCAATACAGATATTGAACACTGAATGCAAAATTAAAAATATATATAATAATTTAGAGGTAAGGGGAGGGGATGATCTTTTTGTTATTCATGCGCATTTGATATTCGTAGTAAGTTCTGATTAATTATCTAATGAAGAAATGCTTCGTATTAAAATATTTTATCATGAAATTTGAAATCGAAACTTTTGATAAAAGATAATGAAGTTTCATCCATTTTACTACAATTTTTAGTGTTGGAAAAGGGATGTTGTGAACTACGATTAATTATCACTACTTTTTAACATATTATTACTACGTATACATTTTTTTTTCTAATTTTTCATAGCATAAGATTTATAAATAATTTAATACTGAAAGTTTTCTTATAGTCACACTAATTAAATATCTAAAATTTATTTTAAATCATAATTTTTTTTCAAAAATATTCTTAAATTTTATATTAAATTAAACTATATCATTTATATAAATGGAAAGGAAAAAAAATATTCAAGAGTGTTTTTTAGGTAGAGTGTTCTAGTGGGAAACTATCATCATCATCCATATAGACTATAGTTAAGGGCTGAAATAAACAAAATAAAAATGGCCAAATTTGTAATTTAACAAAGAGATAAGATTTTCAAATTGTGGATATACTTTCAAATTAAATATCATTTCTAAAATTAGAGTGTTTCTATTTTTTTTTCTTACTAAAATGATAAAGTTTGTCTTTTTGTTTTAAATTCTAAATGTAGGTTTTGGTAAAATGCCTTTTCACTTAGAAATACTATATTTATAGTTTGAGAAAAACACACAACTTTCTCAAAATAAATAAGAGATGTTTTAGATTTGCGTTTTTAAAATCAGAAATCTCAAATTCAATTTACGTGAATGAGAAAATATATCTTAATAAAGTGTATTTCCCCCTTTTTAATGATTGACTTTATACGGTAAAATTTAAATTTATTAAAAATTGAAAATAGATACCGAACAATAGATAACCACGAAAAGAAAAAAACTTTGTGGTTATTAATCAGAAATTTCAAACTTCAAACTTTATATAAAGTAAAGATGAGAATTTTAAGGAATTAAGAAATTTATTGTAAAGATATATAAGTGAATCATATGAAATGGCTAACAGCTCATAAAGACAACAAACTATCTTAGCTAAAAGAATAGAATAATTTTCTCTTTAATGTATTTTTTTTAATTTTTTTTTTTTTGATTATGAGATATTTGCTTTGCTAGAAATACCTTTTTTTAAAAAAATTAATTTAATAATGTAAACAAATAAATAAGAGATGTTTGTTAGTGTATAAGAGAAGAAAAACAAAATAGACTTTTGTTTTAACGTGTAAGAAGAAATTAATAGATTATATCATCTAAACTTAGAAATTGGTGGATGGATGACCTAATAATTTGAGCTTTCTCTCACATACGCACATAGATGGTGGGTTGAGTGTTCGGTATGGAGAAAAATGTTTTTTAATTTTTTTTGTTTGTTTGATTAATTTTTTAGAAAATATTTTCTCTACGAAAATATTGAAGTTGCTTAAAGAGAATCGGCGAAGATATATGATTTGAGTAAAGTATCAATGTAAGGAAAATGATTTTCTCAATAGAAGAAGGAAAAATATGTCTTACAACTTACAAGTGATTATGTATGGATTGTGTTTTCCCACTCTCGAACACGAGCATTATCTTCATTCCCTCCCCCCGTCCACCTCCGCGTCGCCCAACTCACATCTCTCATAGTATTTATCTAAGTTATTCTGACTTAATCCACAAATCAAACAACGCCTAATTGCTCAATTGAACGCGTCTAGGCATTGGGCTTTCTTAAAGGAAAGGTCAGAAATGCACAAATAATCCTTTTTAGAACGATTAGTGGAAAGTTATAATTTTGTTAAAGTTTAGTTGTTTCAATCGACTCCGAATATATAATAATAATAATAATAATAATATATTTGATATAATTTAACATGTGAGATTATCGACTTTATATACACATATATAGACGTATGAGTTGACTTCAATATGATCTTTGTCAAAACCTTATTAAACATTAAATAATTATAAAGAACTCAATATGTTTTAAATAGGAGTGCTACCAATTTCTATCTAGCAATGTCATAGATTCACGATCCACTAAGAGAGAAAGCACTTACGATAAAAAAAATCATATCAGTACTCAAATTCGAGATTTGATGAAGAAATCATATCATATATATTCATCCCATTACAATCTTTAACGGTGATGCATCATTTCTTCCATACTACTCAAGTATTTGCTTCTTTACTCGGTCAATTCTAACCCTTTCTCTATTCGATGAAAGTGATCAATGAATGCTATTTCTTTTACATAATACTGATTTATGGACATTATGGTAAGTGCTAGTTTGTCAATGACTTATAGACTAGCTTATTTTTTAAGGACATGGAGCCCAATAAGTGTAAATTTCATATATGACATATATTATAGTAATATTTTCAAGCTATAGCAGTAGATTTAGACTTTCAAGTTATAACATTAAAAATTTCAGGTTCTAACAAATTATTTTTTACAAAAAAACTGTTTTTAATAATTAAAAAAAGTTGTTTAAAAAAAATAAAGAGATAAAAGACAAATAAAATAAAAACATTTTTTAATGAAAACATGTAAAAAACTGAAATTGTGGTGTTAATTTAATTTGAATTTATTGTAGATAATAAATAATTAGCACGAAATAAGGGATTTAAACTAATTAAGATTATTTAGATCCTTAATTCACTCAAATCAATTAAAATCAGATTTTATTCTCTCTTTTTTTCAACGATTCTCTCTCTTCAATTTTCTGCAAAAAAATTTCCCACATTCGAGTAATTGATAGTTTTTTTATCTTTGAAAATTCTTGATTTTGTTTTGATGGACAACCACATATCAATTTTAATCAAACATGGTGGAAGTGGAATCATTTTTTGTTACATGTTGATATCGTTTTTTGTTAACTGTTGTGAAATGTATAATATATAGTGATTTTTTGTTTATTTGTTTATTTTGTATACTGTTGTTGTTTTGTGAAATTATAAATTTAG
>JAJOOO010031750.1:0-11849 GCA_029582685.1 Solanum piurae
CAACAGACTTGGGTGACAGATTATGGTCTTAGACTTGATACCCTCATCGCTCGGGTTGAGGAGTCTAAGTTGGGAGGAGTTCTATGGAGTTGATAACCATAAAGGATGAAATTATTGGTTTGAGGAAAGATATGGATAAGCTCAAGTCCATGGACATATCTTTGTTGTCGGGTGATGTGAATATACATGATGTTCCGATGACTGTGCCTCCCTTAACCTCAATTGTGAGCGATGTTGGGCCTTCAATTGAGGTGTCACCTAGGGTTGCCGATGAGGACTCCGATACTCTGGAGATTGATGAATATGAGTTTTCTAGAACTGAGCTGTAAGTGTCGACACTAATGCTGACTTGGCAAACTTGGAGGACACATTTTTGCAGGTTGCTACAGAGAACTCCCTTTGAGACACTTCCACCATTGTATCGAATGGGAACCATCCTCCGGATCCTACCCTTCCTATTGATGCACCGATATTGATGCCCATTTGGAGGCTTCCCCATCCAGCCAAAGTCATCTCTAGGCCTAGCCTGACAAGGGGATCCTTCTCCTCTCTTTATCTTATGTTTTTATTTTATTTTAACCGAATTGACGACACTGCTTGTTTCTTCTTGTTAGGGTGAGGGTACTCGTTAGTGCCTAGTCCTATTTGTTGTATTTTGTTATTTTTGGTATTTAAGACATTGGTTTGATTTCTTTTAGGTTGTAATCATATTTTCTTTATTTTATTTGGTAGTATAATTATTGATTGTTTATGATTCATTTCTCTCCTTCTCATTTGCTCAAAAGTTGGTTGTTGATTGACGTTGAAAGAGCTTGCATGCTTATATTGAACATTTGAGTGTCAATCATGAACAATATCGATGACTTAAATAGTGGTTTTGATGAGAAGTGTTCTTGTGTAGTGCAAAGAGGTAATTCAAGATGCATAATTCTTGCGTGAATTTTAAAATCTTGTTGTGACTAATTGAATATCGACTGTGAGACTTGCAATGATCTATGCACACAAGCTTGAATTGTAGAGTTGTGATCGATGATTGTATTTGAGTACCATGTGTGGTAAGGTTAACTTGAAAGGCGTGCTTTGTGAATACCTAGAACTTGCATGTTTGGTTTGATTGATTGATATTGATGAATGTGAGAAATGACCTTAGACATAATTTTTTAGAGAACCGGTTCTTTAATGAATTTGAAAGAAATTGTATTGACAGGTAATTTATATGGAAATTTTTGTGACCACATTGTGAAAGTGTGAACAAAGCTTGGCACTATTTGAGCCTAACCCTTTTCTTTGGAAACAATATGAGCCTCCAAGCATAAATCGATTGTGGAATATGTCATCCCTTTTTCAACCATAATCTTCTTGAAGCATTTGTTTGTATGAATAGCCAACTTAGGAGAGAAGGTAAGATGAAAGAACCCGAGTGAGAATATCATGAGAACTCATCCTTGTACCTGCATGCCAAAAAGATGGAATGCTCCATATAAAAAATGAAAAGAAATAAAAAATAGAAAAGGGAATGAAATAGTCTTGTTCTATGAATGATGCTTTGGTTGTTTACATTCTTTGGTTTAATAAATGTTGCGTCGAATGAGATAAACCAGAACAGGAGTGTTGAAAAAAGAATAAGGATTAGTTGTGAGTACAAAAATGATGAAACAAAAGTAATACATGTGAAATCGGAAAAATGCTTCAAGAAGGTGTGGAGTCACTAAACCAAAAATGATCATACATTTACCTTCCATTACAAACCTTGAAAGAACTTCATGATCTTGCAAAAAACAATTGATATGTGGTTAGAAAATATGGGCAAGCCAATGTGTTGAAGCATGTATGTTCTTTTCTTTGGGAGTGTAAGAGCTAATTTTGATTCCTAAAATGTAGTTGTTGATTCGCTTTGTGAGAGCATGAAATCATTCTTGATGTGAGGACACTTGTGTACTTTTGTTGAGCACGTCTATGCATTTTAGGTGAGACTTTGTGAGCATGCGCTTTGATTGATAATGGCTAGTCATCACTTGAAGTTTTTTGGTTGATAATTGGAAATTACATGTTTTGGATGTAGCCTTTTGATATCCCTTGCATATTGGCTCTCAAGAAGCATTTTTTGTGGACATTTGTTGAACAAATTGATATCTTGATTTACTTGAGGACAAGTACAAGTTTAAGTTGGGGGTGTTGATGAGTCGGAAATGTTGGACCCATTTAAGGTTTTTTTTTAGCTCACCAAATAGTGTCCTCAATGCCATTTTATGTCCATTTCTGATCCTAAATTGTTTAATTGCATCTATGAAGGCTTAAGGACGGAGCAAGGATAATTATATGCAAAAAGAAGCCAAAACATAGAAATACAAAGAAAAAGACAAGGCTAAAACTCGCCAAGTGCGAGAGGTGATTCGTCTAGTGAGAATGTTGAGTTTCCCAAAGGGCTGGACCTCACTAAAAATTACTGAGTGTAACACCTCAAAAACTGGAAAATTAGATTAAAAAGGGAAAAGTTTAGAATTTGGTATTGGTACAGGAACTATGAGTCCTATCTATGGACTGTAGGAAGTCCTACAGGGTATAGGAAGAAAGTCGTAAAGTTGAGTTGAGTTTTTGGAAATGTTGAATCCCTGATATTGGACCTACGAGTAAATAGGATGGGTCATTGGTTGGACTACGGGTCGTAAATGGGTTTCGTAGAAGGGTCTCAGACTTGGTGAAATTTTGTGCTTAAAATTGGATTCTATGAGTAGGCTTTACGAGCTGTAGGTAGTTGAACGAACTATAGGAAGATCTCGTGGGAAATGAATGAAGTTTGGATTTCTGAAGTTGGTTTTGCGATTGACTAGTACGGATGGTAGAAAGGTCTACAGACTATATATCACTTCCGACAATTATTTATTTAGGGTATTTGGGTCTTTTTCTATGAATTTATTATCTATACTATGTGGTTTTGATCCTAATTTTAAGACCTATAAATACCCTTCAACTCCTAAATCGACCCAAAACTCTTTCAATCTCTCAAAACCCCAAATTCCATCAAAATTCATTCTCTCCAAATCATCTCAAGCTTCAAGGAAGAAAAACCCAGGGTTCAAGCTTCAAGTCTCTTTTTTCTCACATAGTGTGAAATCATGGTTGTTAAAGGTTTTCTCACGCAGTATGAAATCATGGTTGTGAAAGGTTTTCTCATATATATTAAATCGTGGTTTAAAGAAGCTACTTTATAATGACTTTATGATAGAATTGGTAGTTAAATGGCGCCTTTCCAAATATGATGGTATGAATATTTTTATGAATAATTTCATTTGAATTTTACTTAGCACCGAGAGGATATTGAGATGAAGTCTCTCCTTTTAGTAGATGTCAGGTCTCTAATAGCAATCTCAGTGTCCCTAACTATGTGCCCCCGTAGGATTGGTCTTAAGTGACATAGCCAGTGGATCCACCTAACCTAGAAGTTTATGCTCCCTACCTTGGCAAGTAGGACATCTCTTTTTGGTGTGGCAGCAAGACACCGGATTCCATATTAGAGCTCACATGGTCTATGTCAGTTAACGGTAAACATCCCACAAAATGAACTAAGCTACTTTCATCTATTTTATGAAAAGCTTTCATTATGATTTAAGATGCATTGACCATTTCATGATTTATGATTTATGTTTAAAGGCTTTACAATAATATTTTTTGGTCATGCATATCATGCTTAAATGTTCTCATATGGTCACATTTATGTTTTTGTGCATTTCCTCATACTAAGTATATTCCATGTACTAATGCATACTTGTGCCTACATTATTTAATAATGTAGGATCTAACGCTTCTCTTCTCCCGCTCGTGGCTAGCTGATTAATTGATCATTGAAGACTTGGTGCATCACGACTCAAAGTACACCTTAGATGTGACATGGCGTATAAGATCCCGAGAGGCCCTACATAAGACACTTAGCATACATTATACAAGATAATAGAATTGAAAGAGTTCAATGACTGTTTTATATCATCAATAATTTGACAAAATCGTAGGGAAAGTCTTACATAGTCTCAAAGCTGTCTATTACATCAAAGAGTGATTGGGACGTAACCCATACATCACATAAATATGTGAAAGTTAAGACAATAAGCAATCAAGAGTACAATCCTCGGAATATGAGGACTCACCAATCTTAAAAAGCAACTAAGGTAATCACTAGCCACGAGGGTGCAAAATAGGAGCGGTGGACCCTACATTAGCGAAACAACGTAGGCAAGAGTATGTGATAGTACATAGATTGTACCAACTATGATATCAATGCATAAGAGTTCATGAAATCATGCTAAAAGAACTTTTCATGACATGTAATGACCAAATTCAACCATAAGATTAAAGGTTGGAAAACATAATCGTGATCTTGTTCAACGCAAGTTAAATCATCTTTAAACAAACGGGATATACTTCTAGAAGTAACCTTTGTTCATTATTGTGGAAAGTAACCATTAACCAGCATATAGACCATGTGAGCTATAATATGGAATCCAGTGTCTATACCATACCGAAAAGAGATGTCCTTACTTGCCAAGGTAAGAACCATAAACTCTAGCTTAAGTGGATCTAATAGCTAATGTCTATCTAAGACAAACCTATGGTGACACATAGTTTATGGGACATGGGTAATCGTTTCTTTTCCACTCGGTTCTAAGCAGAAATCCCATAGAAAAGTCATTAGTCTTAACTTGTCTTATCACTAAGAGACATGGGTAAACGACACTTGTATTAATAATGGAAGGCACATCAAGTAGCCAATCCAAGCTAGGTTTTATTAGAATAGCTCCTAAATCTTGATTCAAAGTTTAGTTGAGAAAACCTTTTAACTTTTAGAATCCTCTATGTGAGAAACCCTTTCAGATTCATGTATTGAGTAGTATGTGAGATATCCTTTCACAACAACATTGATGCTTTACTCCCAAAGCGACCTTAAATCATTGTTATCAATTTCATAAAGAAACATGCATATCTTCATAAATTCATCTTTTAGAGTTTAAAACCCATATTATATCAACATAATTTGGAATTCATGGGTCATGCATGGGTTCATGGGGAATTCAATTTAAAACATGCAATTACTTCCATTCATGCATAAGAAGACATAAAGCAATCAAATGGATAAACATTGAAAGGAACCCATGACAATTGAATAAAACCCTAATTTGATTGGGGAATCTATCCTTACAAAAATTTGGGGTTTTAGGAACCCTATGGAGGAAAGATATTCATAGGTGAAGACTATCATACCTTTGAGTTCAAAGCCCTAAATCTATGGTGGGAATTGAGACTTGAATGGAAACCCTAACTATTCTTCTTCTTCTTCTCTTCCCTAAAGAGAGAAATATTTGAGAGGATGAACCTTACCAACTTTTAGGAATTTAGGAGATTAAATTGAATTCGGTGATTTGGGGGTAAAAATGTTTATATAAGGCCTAGGGTAGAGGTTAAAATGTCATAGTTTTGGGTTAGAATAATTAGGAAAAGACTCAAAATCCCCTTTAAAATAACTGCCGGACCCCGTCAATGGTTGGACCCATGGTCCGTAGGTCCAACTAAGGACCGTCCTGGTCAACCGTTGGTTGGATTCAGAGACTAAACTTTTGAACCTCCAACGACGGGACCCATGTAAGTCGAAAGGTCCACTTACGAATTGTACATACCAACCGTAGGTCCCAACTTTGACTCTCAAAATTTCACTATGTGTGGGACTCACCTACGAGACCTACCTATAACTCGTACATTGAACGATAGATCTTCCTCGTTAAAAGTAAAAAATATATTGGGACTTAACATTTTAAGTTAGTTAAACTCGCCACCTACGGTTCGTGGTTTGACCTAGGGACCGTAAGTGGTTTCGTTGGTACTGGCACCAGATCTAAGAAAGCAATAATTTTTTTCCTTGTTTTCGAATATTAGGTGTTACAATATCTCTCCTATGGGAACATTCATCCTCTAATAGAACTCAAGACATCATCAAGAGGGTAAGAACTAGATCTAATAACCCAACATGCATGCAATCATATAAATGCACATATCCGAAGAGAAAACATTAATTCCAAGCTAAAGCATGTTCAAAACATCATTTCATAAGGTCTATATGCAACACATACTCAAATGCACATAAACATGAAGAAATCAACCAAGCTAGCTCATTTTCTCAAAAAATAAAGTTTTTCATGAACATGCATAAATGAGGAATCATGGGAATATCTAAGACACATGAAATCAAATTAGTAAACCAAAATGAATCGAATACCTCAAACTAGAGTAGGAATTGTGGGAATAGATAAAGATAATGGGATATCATATCAGCCTTGTCCTCCCAAGTAGCACTCTCAACTAACTGATTCCTCCAAAGAACCTTTAAAGAAGCTATTTCTTTATTCCTCAATTCCTAACTTGCCGGTCCAGAATATCAACCGGAACCTCTTCATAAGAAAGACTGTCCTTTATACCGTGATTCTCCAATTGTACTATTGATGTCGGATCACCAATGGATTTCTTCAACAAGAAGACATGAAAAACCGGATGCATCGATGCCAAGTCATTAAGCAAATCAAGTTCATAAGCAACTTTGTCAATACGCCTCAAAATCTCATATGGGCCCACATAACGGGGACTAAGTTTTCCTTCCTCTCCAAATCTCATCATACCCTTCATGGGTAAAATCTTCAAGTATAACCAATCATTCACATCAAACTCATCTCATTTCTAACATCGGCATAGGACTTTTGCAAACTTTGAGCCATTTTCAATCATTCTATAATAAGCCAAACTTTCTCCATAGCCTCATGTACGAACTCGAGACCTATCAACGCAACTTCACCCACTTCAAAACAACCTATAGAAAATCTACACCTCCTACCATATAGAGCCTCAAATGGAGCCTTACCAATGCTTGAGCGATAGCTATTATTGTACACAAATTCAATCAAAGGAAAATGATCATCCCAATTACCCTTAAGTCAATTACACTAGCTCTTAACATATATCTTTCAAAGTTTTTATAGTACGCTCCTCTTGCCCATCGATTCATGAATGAAAGGTTGGACTAAGCTTAACACGAGTACCAAGCCACTTTTGGAAAAATCTCCAAAACTGAAAACTTAATTGGGTACCACGATCGGAGATAATGGAAAAGGGAACTCCATGAAACCTAACCATTTATTTCTAGTACAACTTAGCATAGTCCTCCACCGAATAAGTAACCTTGATGGGAATGAAATGAGCCGATTTCATCACACAATCTACTATAACCCAAAGCGAATCATGTTGTCGCCGCATGCGGGGTAA
Source organism: Solanum piurae (assembly GCA_029582685.1). Lineage (NCBI taxonomy): Eukaryota > Viridiplantae > Streptophyta > Magnoliopsida > Solanales > Solanaceae > Solanum > Solanum piurae. The sequence continues at coordinate 7,300 of JAJOOO010031750.1, forward strand.
ACCAACAATGAAGTCCATTTTCAAATCTTCTTACTTCCAAGTAGGAATGCTAATATTTTGGGAAAAATCTCCCGGCTTCTCATGATCAACTTTCACTTGTTGACAGTTAGAACACTTAGCTATAAATTTTGCAATAGCCTTCTTCATCCGATTCCACCAATAGACCTCCCGCAAGTTGATGATTCTGAGATTTTGACTCATTTAGGGCTTTGTTTTGATGGTTTTAATGTTCTCAAATGACTAATTTATGCTATAAAGTGATGTTAAAGCATTGATTTTTAGGTATACGAGTTACAGAGCAAGGCAAGGACACTACCAAGAAAAAAAGAGCAAAACAAGCTGAAGAAGTGGAGAAAAAGCAATCCTGGTGATCTCCAAGACCACTCGGCGAACTACCGAGTGGATTTTCAGGCGCTTAAAGTTCCAGTGTGCCAGTCCTGTGGAAGAAACCAAATCGGTGACAAAAATTGGCAGTCGATGAATCACCGATCAGTTTTGTGATGATGCAATGGATCGCCCAAAGTTACAGGACTTGGGATGCTAAGAACCAATGCAAAATGGTAATAGAAGAGAGCAAAGGGCGGATCTCCGAACCACTCGGTGAGCCCGACTTATCTCGCCTAATGGCCTTTTCCGGCCAAATTTTGGGCAACTATAAATTGAGTTTTGAACTGTAAATTTATGGGCATTAGATCATGGAGTAGAGTTTTTTTTTGAGTTTTAGAGTTCCATTGTAGACTTTGAAGCTTTTTGAGGCTCAAACTTGAAGATTATCAAGTGGGTCTTTGAATTTAACCTTTGGAAAACATTGTAAAGGCTTGGAGACTATTGGCCAGCTGATGGCTAATTGAGTTGGTAATTATTTTCACTTTTTTATAATGTTTGGATAAAAACCCAATTCTTGGGATGTGATTATGTGAATATGGATTGAATTATCTTATGGGTATTGATTATTACTATTTTAAATGCTTAATATAAATGGGTTTAATTGTTGGCTATGTTTTAATCTAAGAATTGTAGTTGAAAATGCAATTCAAACTTAGAGTTCTAGGCTTGCTTGAAAAAGGGGTTTTAGAATCAAAGCTTTCAATTGATGATTGTAGTTATTGGGTCGATATGGGTTTAGCTCAAAAGAGTAGATCCTAACCCCAACTCTACCAATCTAGCTTGAAAGAGTAGATGAATTAAGGTGTGGGTTGTTCTTATTCATTAAGCTTGTTGATGTCCGAAAGAAATAACTTGATTCGTGATAGTTGGTCGAGAAAAAGCTATCTCACCTATAGCCTAGCCTACCCACTGTTATTTGGCTATTTATTAGTAGTTTCAATTACCCACATAGTAAAATTTGCCTATAATCGATCACATCCCGAGAATTCCTCTTTATATTGTTATTTCCTTAGTTTTTTATTATGTTGTAACTGATAATTACAAACCAAAACTGATGAGTCCACGATTTGGACTCATTTAGGGCTTTATTTGGATATATTTAGTGCCCTCAAAGACTTATTTTGTGCCAATAACTGATGTAAAATCCTCGATTTCCAGGTATTTCGATTGAGGAACAAAGCATGGATACTAATTTGAAAAAAGGAACGAAGCGAGCTAAAAGAAGGAAGAAATGAAGCCCTGGTGATTGCCAAGTCCCTTTGGCGAGTCACCGAATGGCCACCATCTCGCCTAAAGTTCCACTATGCCAAGCCATGAAGGAGAAAATCAATTTGGTCAGAGAAAGGAACAGTCGGTGTGTCGGCGAGTGGTTCTGCGATGTAGTGTTGGATCGCCCGAAGTTACAAAACTTGAGAATGCTGAAGGCCAAAGCAAAAAGGTGATGGAACTGACTAAAGGGAGGATCACCGAGCCCGACTTACTGCGCCGAATGGCCTTTCGCAACTTATTTTTGGCGACTATTAATACATTTTTGAACATTAAGTTTAGTATCTCTTCAACAATCAAATTTTATTCTGAACATTCATTAGAGTAATTTTGGAGATTGAACTCTAAGTATTGAGACAAGTTTTCCTTAGATTTGAAGAATTAAAGTTTTTCATTTTTGAGAAATTGGAAGTGGGTCTTTGAAATTCTTCAATTTGGACCTTTGTAAAGACGAAATTAATCTTACCCAGTTGATGGAAACACAATTTGGTAACAATTTTTATCTTTTTATGATGTCTAGCTAAAACCCCAATTCTTGGGGTGTGATTATGTGATTATGGGCTGATTTAGCTTATGGGTATTGCTAATTGTTAGTCTAAATGCTATTTAGAAGTGATTTCAATCATTAATTATGGTTAAAATTAAAGGATTGTAGTTGTAAATGCAGTTCTACCTTCGTATTTTTGACTTGCTCGAGAGAGAGGTTTTAAAACCAAGGTTATTGATTGATGGTCTGTGGGTATTGGGTTGTCATGGGTTCAGCTTGAGAGAGTGAATCCTAAACCCTTTTTCACACATTCAGCTCGAGAGAGGGAATGGACTAAGACGTAGGTTGTTCTTATTTTGCTTGCTTGTTAGTGTTCGAAAGAAACCGACTTGATTCGGGGTAAATTGTTTGAGAGAAAGTTTACTTCCTCTATAGTCTAGCCTATTCACTAATATACAACTATTTTCTAACAGTTGCAATTACCCATTTGTCTATATTAGCGTATAATCAAATCACATCCCAAGAACCCATCTCAATATTTGTTAATTCGTATTATTTGCTATTGATGTAGTTGATAATTGCAATCAAAACCCCCCTGTTATTTTACATTTGTGTCGCCCCTAATTTGAATTATGTTTTTATTCGTAAATGTCTATTCCTATGATTGACTTGAGCATATTCATACTTTACTCTTGAATCTTAAAAACGTACCACTCCCTATGGGATTCGACCCCAACTCATTTAGTTGGGTTATTCTACTGACTAACGATCGTTGATTTTCTGAATTTTTTGTGCCTTAAAATTGATTATCGTGCCTATAATGCCTATATTGGTGATTTCTTGAATTTTTTATACCTTACAATTAATCAAAATTGTCGGGTTGTGCTTAATTGATGTTGGGTCTAGTCAGGTGAAGTCTAAGTAACTCACATTCGTGCCAAATGACGTAGTTTGCCCAATAATGGAGCGGTTGACGTCATTCTTTCGTCAAATGGGCAAATTTGGCCAAACTGGGAAAAGTCTGGGTATCCCGGGGGTATGGGTGTAATGGGTCTAAGTCTAATTGATTGGGTGCGTGTTTTGATTTTGTTTTCAGGGGATGCGGGGTTGAATTTGGAAGTTGGGGTTGAGAGTAGGCACGTTGGGTCGTTCGGCGAGTTAAGTCAAGCTCACCGAACCACTTGGCGGTTCACCGAATCCCCCTTGATCGCCTTTAATTTCTTGAAAATCTTGAGTTTGGGTCTGTAAATTTCGGCGAGTAGCCTGAGGTTGCCGAGTGCACTCGACGACTCCCTGAAAGTCCTTCTTGATCGCCCTTTCTGCGCCCCTAACCCCTAAAATGCACTGTATTCGGTAAGCTAGTCGTTGCTCACTGAATGCTGTCGGTGATTCGCCGAAAAACCCATCCAATCGCTGACATGCCAATTTTTCTGGGAAATTTTGAACCAATCCTTTCGGCGGGCCCGATCTGGCTCCTTAAAGTGATTCGGCAACTCGCCGATCGGTTCGGCGAGTCAGTCTGCAAATAATTTTTCTGCAATTTTTCTTGATCTCTTTCTGACAGTTTTAATTTTTTTGCAGACATGGCTAGAAAAAAAGTGGCCGGAAGAGACATGCCGCCCCGCAAGCGAGCCAAGGGAATAAAAATTAACGAGGATGCAGCTGCATCCAAGGCGAATGCTACTAAACTTCTCACAACAGGTGGGAAGGGAAAGGGCAAGGCACCTGCACCTGTGTCACCGGAGGCCAGCTCCGACAGTGATGGCATCTATGCCACTAAACTCACCACTTGTGAGAGGGAGGGTTGATAAGTTCATGATTTGGACTCATTTAGGGATTTATTTGGATAGATTTAGTGTCCTCAAATGCTTATTTTGTGCCAATAACTGATGTTAAACCCTTGATTTCCAGGTATATGGATTGGGGAACAAAGCATGGACACTAATAGGCAAAAAGGAACAAGGCAGCTAAAAGAACAAAGTAAAGAAGGCCTTGTGATCGCCCAATCCATTAGGTGAGTCGCTGAATGGTTATCATCTCGCCTAAAGTTCCAGTGTGCCAAGCCCTGAAGGAGAAAATCAATTTGGCGAGAAAAAGGAGCAGTCGGCGTGTTGCTAAACGGTTCCACGATGCAGTGTTGAATCGCCCAAAGTTACAGAACTTGAGGATGCTGAAGGCCAAAGCAAAAAGGCGATGGAATTGACCAATGGGTGAATCGCCGAGCTGATAGGCGAGCCCGACTTATTGCGCCGAATGGCCCTTCACAACATATTTTTGGCGACTATAAATACATTTTCAAACATTATGTTTAGTATCAAATTTTATTCTGAACATTCATTAGAGTAAATTTTGAGTTTGAACTCTGAGTATTGAGGCTAATTTCCTTAGCTTTGAAGAATTGAAGTTTTTC
>JAJOOO010031751.1:0-17936 GCA_029582685.1 Solanum piurae
ACCGGCAAGCCGTTACACTACAAAGGATCAAGTTTCCACCGTGTGATCCCAGGATTTATGTGCCAAGGAGGTGATTTCACTGCCGGAAACGGTACCGGAGGTGAATCAATCTACGGCTCCAAATTCGCAGACGAGAATTTCGTCAAAAAGCATACCGGTCCTGGAATCCTCTCTATGGCTAATGCCGGACCTGGAACAAACGGATCGCAGTTTTTCATCTGTACGGCGAAGACTGAGTGGCTTGATGGAAAACACGTTGTGTTTGGACAAGTGGTTGAAGGTATAGATGTGATTAAGAAAGCGGAGGCCGTTGGATCTAGCTCCGGTAAGTGCTCGAAAGCAGTTGTGGTGGCTGATTGTGGCCAACTTTCCTAGAACTGAAGATGATGGTAGGCATATCGATGATGATCGTTACTATTTTTGTTTTATTTTGTTTTGTTTTTTCCTTCTGTAGGCTTACTTCTCTATACTGTAATTGGTAGTTCTTACTACTACCGGTGCATGTTGAATTGAAATAAGATAGATTTCTCGGTTTATTTTCAGTGATTTAAGTGCAAAATTCTCATAATCATTTTCGATAAATTATTGAATGGTTCAAATGGATCCATTTTAATTGAAAATTCTCTGTTTCGATATACCGTGAAGTAACCATATGATTCTTCAAATTCTTCTCCTTTCAGTTCCACTTCATCGAGTATTTATTTTATTTAATATAGTAAGATTTAGTTTGGTTAGTTAACCAGTTATTTCGGGACGGATAATGATGTGATGACAATCATTAATCATAGAATAAATATATTTTTATTGATGGATGTTGGTTCACTGAATTAAAAATAGAATATATATGGGGTAATAATATAAAATAAGCATATGATTTTAAACAAAATAAAGTGAGATAATTTTTATTTTCAATTTTAACTTTAGTATTATTTCAAAGTTTTGGGAGAAAAGTTTGGAGAAAACCTAATATTTTTATATTTATTCCTTTAAATCCTAAACTATTTTGATGCCTTAAATTATGCCGTGTTTCTGTGGCCAACATTAGATCTCCGGCTCTTGAGCATTACGATTAGGAGTGTGCGAAAATTGGTTTAACATATTGAATTGAAAAAGAATATTATTTATTTATAGTTGTTGAGTTAATAATTCTGTAAATTTATTTATGGAAAAAGGTTAAATGTATTCTTATTCTATTGGAAATAGTTTAAATATATTTTTGTTATATTTTCAGACTATAGTTCTTCCGTTATATTTTCGCGTTAAATATATCCTTATAACTAACAAAGGTACAAGTGGACGACTAGGATTAAAAAAACTCTTCAATAACTATTCGGATATAACCCACCCCGCTCCGCCCCAATAATATAACTCGACCTAATCAATAACATTGACCCACTCAAACTCTGCTACATTTTTTTTTACCGTTTGCTGCTATATTTTGAGGTGAAATGTCGCTGCCTTAGTTGGTTAGCAGGTTCGACTGAGTAATTCTAGTGTCCATGTGTACCTCGGTTAGTTATAAAGGTATATTTAGCCTGAAAGTATAACGGAAGCAGAAAATATAACGAATGATATATTTAAACTATTTCCAATAATATATGGATATATTCGATTATTAATGTTAAGATTTTGGTTAATGGTAAAATCAATAATCCAATAAGATTATATAAAATAATTATTTTATTCCTAATTATTTAGTAGTGACTTTAATATCTTACCAACTCTACTTCCTAAATTTTAGCATTACTTTTGGTCGTAGGCAACACACACTAGCCTCTCTATTTTGATACCTTTCTCTTCTCGATAAAAACTAGTATTACCTTCTTTCTTCTTAATTTTAAATTTGATTGTGACAAAGGACAAACAATTAACGTTATTTCCTCATTTACTTTCATGAGTACTTAGAAAACAAAATTCCCCCATAAACAAACGTGTTTATGTCAAAATTTGTGATGCACTCCTATTCTTGCTATTGTTTCTATTTTATAAACATTGGTATATATGATTGTATGAATATTTTTTTTCGGTTAATTAAATAAAAAAATGAATTGTTAAGGGTCAAAAATCTATTAATTGAGAATTAATAGTAATAAGTATTTTACTGATTTGATTATCGATTTAGCGTGTTCGCAAACTAATAACAAATAAACGAAATTGGTAATACATAAAACATAATTGATTGATGTAAACCCCTGATTACGACTACGTTACACTTGGTTTTATTTATTTTATTTATTACTATAAATAATTTCTCATCTTTTTCAATTTATGTATGTAAATTGTAATCATTTAAAATTTATTAAATATAAATTTATAAAATGATCCGGATTATATTAAATTCATGAATATATTAGTCCAAATAAATATTATGAGTTAATATAATTGGGTTAATTATCTAAGTCCAATAAATATGAATTTGATTAAAATCCAATTTAATTCATTTGGGCTACAATAGATGAGCCCAATTTGCTAAGTCCAATTGCACCTCATCCTAGAGGCCCATTTTTTGTGCCACGTGGCAAATGACGTAGCATACCAAATCAACAAAGAAGTCAATAGGATCATGACATGTGTCAAAAATGACAAGCCCGCTCCATGAAGCCCATATGCCATGTCACTTAAATCTGATTGGCCGAAGGGAATCCTGTTCCAATCACAACTCCTCTATTCTAAAACTATAAATAGGGGTCCTCATAATTCAAAAAAGTGACCGAAAATTCTAAATAAGAAGCTAGAGAAAATCCGTGGTACAAACGCCATAAAATTCTCTATAAGGCTACAAGCTTAAGAATTCAAGCATTCAAGTTCAAGAACGATCAAGATCAAGCTCGAAGCCCTTGAATTCAAGTAAAAGCCAAGATCAAGATAAAGTTCAAGTTTAAGTTCATCGAAGATTCAAGATCAAGCTCAAGAGCCCTTGGATTATATTTGAAAAGGTGAATTCAGAGGAATCATAGAGATTGTAACACTCGCACTTTGAAATAATAAATACGATTGTCTACATATTCTGGCGCGCCTAGTGGGACCAAATCTGCCCTTCATCTCTTCTCTCATAAATCAAATCTGAAAATTTGAAGCTGCAAAGGTGGAAGAATGAGTACTTCAAGCCTTGTCTCTGAGTTTTATCGAGTCTACACTCCGACAAGCCTTGAAGCAGGGGGGATTTGTAGACATTAGAATTTTGTGGGTCTCTGCAACACGTGTTCAATTCGAATTGGGACTCTAGAAGGTCAATTTAGTTTCAATTAGAATTCTTAGAGGCTACTCAACCCTAAAACCTAGTTTATGCCTATATAAAGGGTACTAAATTCTCTTAAAAGACATCTCAAAATATCCCATAAACTCTTGGGTATTTTTAAAGATCAAGATCTCAAATATTCCACAAAAGTCATGGAGTATTCATATAGAGGCTAAATCAAAATCATCCTAGTTCGAGAAATACGCCACTAACGGTCCTCAAATCATGGATAAATCTTAGAAGAGTAGAATCAGGGGAGGAACAAAATTGTACCCTCATATTTATCAATAAAATTATGTTTCTTTAGATTTTATTTGTGTGGTTTATTTATTTTTCATATGTTTAAAATTTATTTCAAACAAATTCTGGCACGCCCAGTGGGACAATCTCTACCTCTCAACTTAACTTTTCAAGCATCAAAGAATATCGAGATGACTTTAATGAAGAACAACTCTCGATCAACTACCTCTAAGGCCACTAGCTCCAAGTCTCTACTGAAGTTGAAGACATTCTTGGTCTTACCTTTGGAAGTTTCAGAGCTGTTACGAGAAGCAAGGCTGATACACTAGGACAACAAACACTTCAAGTGTCGTCTGCATCAACTCCTAGTTTTGGATCTTTGTCACACCCTGAGCCTACACCCTGGGCGGAACTGGCACTCGAGAACCATTGTTGACCCCAAGCGAACCCTTGGCCTGGCTTACTTACTCAGCGGAAGACTTAATTCAACAAAGACAAGTCTATGTAATAAACTGGAATGTTATAATGGAACATTCAACTTGGTCATTAAGGCAAACTTAACATAAGATAATGACAATGGAAAGACTAAAGAACTAACATCTGACTGTCTATGAAGCCTCTAAAACAAATGAGATGGATGTCGGAAAAGGATCCCCGATCATCCTAACAAATGAAATACTGAAAAGAAATAAAAGTAATAAAAAAGAGTCATCCGAAATGCAATGAGGCTCACCAACTGACTCTGGAGTGCTCACTGGATCAACGATGCGCTGGATGCCGATCCTAGTTACATGTGTCTGCATCATAATAAGATGCAGGCCAACTGACATCAACACATTGAATGTACGAGTATGCGAGTTGGAATGCTAAACACAACATAGGCCTGAAAGGAATCTGAATAACTTACCTGGCTCAACTCAACTCAACATAACTGAACTCATTTCAATATAAAACAGTTTAAAACAAGTGCAATATAAAAAAAAGCTGTTTAAAACATGATGTAAACTCTGTGTGTATGCAAAGATACATATAACTCTGAAATGTATGTAAATATACAATAAACTGTGTATATAAGAATACAATTACTTCTGTAGGATTTTCTCTAACCAACAACCATCACGTAAGAGCTATTGTGATGATACAACATTTTGCCTCACGCTGCCAGGGCCGTCCTATACCTTGCCGAAGGTATAAAACCTAAACTACTAAGTGGATCCACTAGTCTATGCTAAAAGACACTAAAAGAATCATCTAAAAATTATGACCCTTTTCTACCCATGATGACTACATGGTTTATGAGGGCTGTGAGTTGTATGAACTCTCCCCCATATCGGTGCTCAATACTACTCCCAAAAATATGATATTAGCTCTTATGTTTAAAAACATACTTCTTTCTGTGATTTGAGATTAATGCTCAAAAACTTAGCTCAAAGGCTATCTTGGAAATCAAAGTTTCTTCTCTTGCTTCATTTATAAAGCGATTACTCTTTTCTGAAAACTAGCCCTAAGGCTCTTTGGAAATTGAGGTTTCCTTTCTTGTTTAAATGAGAAAACATTTTAAACCCTTTGGGAATACATAACCCCCATATACTTTTGAAGAAATGAACTTCAAACTTTACTCTTTAATCTGTACTCAACTTGAACTTTAAGTCTTAAAACAAAGTTAAAACATTTGGAAAAGACTTTTGGAAAACTCTAAGAACTTCTCTTGACTTGACTCTTACTTCTCTTGACTTTGATCTTAACTTTCCTTGAATTGGATTATGGATTCAAGGTTCATGATCTCATGTTTATGGATGATTTCATGATGTTTAGATGTACCTTAAAGTGTTGAAATCAACTAGAAAACATAGGTACATTGCTAAGGAACAAGTACTAAAAGGTGGGGAACGAATTGGGAGAACTGGCGTTCCTGGCACTCTGAGAGGTGCGGGGCGCCTGCCCTCAAAATTCAGAGAACAAGTTGGGGCGCGCTGGCGGGCGCGGCGCCCCAAGAGTGAAACTTTAGAAACCTTTTGGGGCGCGCTGGCTGGCGCGACGCCCCACCCCCTTCCCCATGTGCTTGACGACTTTTCTTGCTCGTTTTTCATCTCTAAATCCTCTAAACTTCAATGGTTCTTTCCCCAAACACTTAGAATCATTTGTACCCTCAATACACATCAGATTCTACTCGAAAAACAAAACTAACAACATGAATCAATCTCAAGAAAACTCCAACAACACAACCCACAAGAATTCAAATGAATTTCATCAAGAACTCAAGGATTTACTTTCAAATCTAACAACTTCGCTGAAATTGAATCATGCTTGGTGCGTGGGTGAACTAACCCAATATTATGTGATCTCACATACCCTGTAGGGATCACCCCTGACGAAATCCACAAGCTAAACTCGACGATCTTGACAAATCTTGCTTCTCTTCTCCTTTCTCCTCTTCCTTTCTCTTTTCTCCAAGCCCTAGAGTATTTTGGTAAAAGCGTAAATTGATCTAATTCTGATTAGACCCTAACTTAATTACTAGAAACGAAATAAAATAATTGGGCATGGAAAAGACCAAAGTATCCTTTTAAAATCCGGATTGGACTTTTCTTATTCCAACAGCCCAACTTCCAAAGGGCATAACTCACTCATACAAACTCGGAATCGCGCAAACTCAGCGGCGTTAGAAGATCATTCCAAGAGATTTCCTACCATATCTGTAAGTACCTCTAACTTATCCTGATATAGAAGTTATGTCCGTTTGAAGTTGGCCAAAACTCAACTTATTCTAACTTAACAAAATTCCATATTTTCATTATTTCCAAAAATGACTATTTCCAATTATTAGCTTCTTCCAGTTATTTCAAATTGTGAGATGTTACAATATCTCCCCCTTGGGAACATTCGTCCTCGAATGAGATTACTCTTACTAGGCTAAGGGTGTAACATGCAACATTCAGTTCAAACACCTACAAACAAATGCAATACAACATGCCAACTTATAAATAAATACTAAGAAAGGATTAGTACCTTAATTAGGAACTTCTCCGGATTCAAAGATATGTGCATATCTCTTTTTCATATCCTCCTCAGCTTCCCAAGTAACTTATTTAATAAATTGGTTCCTCCAAAGAACTTTGACTGATGCTACCTCTTTTGTTCTCAACTTGCGAACTTGGCGATCTAGAATTTGAACCGGAATCTCTTCATAAGATAAACTATCCTTGATCCCAATATTTTCAGTTGGTGTGATCAATGAAGGATCGCCCATGCACTTCTTTAACATAGAGATGTGAAACACCGGATGAACCGCGACTAACTCTTGTCGTAGCTCCAACTCATAAGCTACATTGCCAATCCTCTTGGATATTCGATAAGGTCCAATATACCGGGGACTAAGCTTTCCCTTCTTACCAGACCTCATAACACCCTTCATGGGTGAAACTTTTAGAATTACCCAATCATCTACTTCAAACTCTAACTCCCTTCTCCTAACATCAGTGTAGGATTTCTGATGACTCTATGTCATTTTCAACCTCTCTTGAATCACTTTCACCTTCTCCATAGCTTGATGAGCTAAATCTGGTCCTATCAACCCTGCCTTACCACCTTCAAACCATTCAATAGGAGATCTGCATCTTCTCCCGTAAAGAGCTTCACAAGGAGCCATTTGGATGCTCGAGTGGTAACTATTGTTGTAAGCAAACTTAATTAGAGGTAGGTGATCATCCCAATTACATTTGAAATCAATCACACATGCCCTCAAGATATCCTCTAAGGTTTGAATAGGGCATTCTGCTTTCCCATCTGTCTGAGGATGAAATACAATACTTAAGTTCACCTTTGAACCCAAGCCTTTCTGAAAAGATTTCCAGAACTGTGCAGTAAATTGTGCACCTCTGTCTGAAATAATGGAGACCGGAACCCCGTGAAGTTTCTTACCACCTCTTGAAGATACAACTTAGCATAATCTTCTACCGAATGAATAGTCTTTACCGATAAAAAATTGGCTGATTTTGTCATTTTGTCGACAATTACCCAAATAGAATCATGCTGCCTGCGAGACCTTGGTAAACCTGTGATGAAGTCCATATTAATCATCTCCCACTTCCATTCCGGAAGTTCTATATTCTGATCCAAACCACCGGACCTTTGGTGCTTTACTTTAATTTGTTGGCAATTTGGGCACTTAGCAACAAATTCTGCAATGCCCTTCTTCATACTATTCAACCAATACACCTCTCTCAAATCATGATAAATCTTTGTGGAACCCAGATAAATGAAATATCTGGAGCTATGAGCCTCCTCCATGATCCTCTCTTGGAGTTCATCCACCATTGGTACACACAACCTACCTTGATATCTCAATCTCCCCCTTGTTCAAAAGCTAATACGTTTTTCTTATGAACATTTGCCTTCAATTCAAGCAAAATTGGATCTTGATCTTGCTTTTCTTTCATTTCTGACACTAATGAAGATTCAGCCCCATTCATCAACACTACTCCTCCTTTCGTGAAATCCATTAGTCGGACTCCTAAGCGTGCAAGTCTATGCACATCTTTCTCTAACTCTCTCTTTTCCTCCTCAACATGGGTAGTACTACCCATACACAACCTGCTTAAAGCATTAACAACAACATTAGCATTACCGGGTGGTAAAGAATACTCATTTCATAACCCTTGAGTAATTCTAACCACTTTCTTTGTCTGAGATTAAGCTCTTTCTGAGTGAACACATATTGAAGACTCTTGTGATCAGTGAATACATCAACATAAACACCATACAAATAATGACGCCATATCTTCAAAGCAAAGACTACGGCAACCAACTCTAAGTCATGGGTTGGGTAATTCTTCTCATGAACTTTCAATTGTCTGGAGGCATAAGCTATGACTTTACCATTCTACATTAACACGCAACCCAAACCAACTCTAGACGCATCACAATAGACAAAAAAGTCTTGCGTACCTTCTGGTAAGGTCAAAATTGGGGTAGTAGTCAACCTTTTTTTCAATTCCTGAAAGCTTTTCTCACAACCTTCAGACCATTGAAACTTCACTGTCTTCTGAGTTAACTTGGTTAAAAGAGATGAAATAGATGAGAACCCCTCTACAAACCTTCTATAATAGCCAACCAAACCCAAGAAACTCCTAATATCAGTTGGAGATGTGGGTCTAGGCCAATTCTGCACTTCCTTAATCTTTTGGGTATCAACTCTTCCATCACCGGAAACTATGTGGCCCAAGAACGCCACAAACTCAAGACAAAGCTCACATTGAGAGAACTTATCATATAACACCTTATCTTTCAAAGTCTGAAGAACTATTCTGAGATGAATAACATGATCTTCTTCATTCCTTGAATTGATTAGTATGTCATCAATGAAGACGATAACAAATATATCTAAATAAGGTTTGAAAACTCTATTCATAAGGTCCATGAACGCTGCAAGTGCATTAGTTAAAATGAACGACATGACCAAAAACTCATAATGACCATAACGGGTCCTGGAAGCTGTCTTGGGAATATCACATTCCTTTACTTTTAACTGATGGTAGCCAGATCTGAGATCTATCTTAGAGAAATAGGTGGCACCCTAAAGTTGATCGAAAAGATCATCAATTCTCGAAAGAGGATATTTGTTCTTGATGGTAACCTTGTTCAATTGGCGGTAATATATACACATCCTAAGGGAACCATATTTCTTTCTCACAAATAAGACCGAAGCGCCCTAAGGTGAGACGCTTGGTCGAATAAAACCCTTATCTAAGAGATCTTTTAACTGCTCTTTAAGCTCTTTCAACTCTGCTGGTGTAATTCTATATGGAGGAATAGATATAGGACGAGTATCTGGAAGAACATCTATACCGAAGTTTATTTCTCTCTCAGGAGGGACTCCGGGAAGATCATCATAAAAGACTTCTGGAAACTCTTTTACTACTGAAACTGACTGAATATGAGGTATCTCAACACTAGAGTCATTAACTTGTACTAAGTGATAGACACACCCCTTGGAAACTAACTTTCTCGCCTTAAGGTACGAAATAAAATGACCCTTAGGCACTTGTGAACTGCTCTTTCAACTCTGGTTCACTGGAAACTGGAACTTGACTACTCGAGTTCTATAATCAACTAAGGCATAACAAGCATGAAGTCAGTCCATACCAAGAATGACATCAAAATATACCATGTGTAACTCAACTAAATTAGTCATGGTACTCTTGTGATTGAAGAAATGGAACAATCACGATAGACTCTTTCTGCTAGAATAGACCCACCATCAGGTGTAGAAACACTGAAGGGCTAAAGAAGTTGCTTAAGAAGAACATAAAAATGAAGACTTGGATCATACGAGTGATAATATCTGGCGAATCCTCTTACTCTCGGTGACTAGCAATAACATAAAGACAATTTTTTTCTCTGTCTGCCCTTGAAGTAGCTCATCTAGATGCAGATCTATCTGGTGGAGCAACTGAAAAAAAATGGGCTTTATTGCCCCCATTACCATTACTCTGTCTGCTCTTAGGACACTCTCTCATAAACTGACTGTTCTGGCCACACTTAAAGCAACTAGTGGAGCCATCACGGCACACCCCTGAGTGGCTCCGACCACACTTAGCACATGCAGGAGTCTTAGTACCTCCTTGTGCCTTACTACCTTGCGAATGCGCATGTCTAGCTCTAAAGTTCTGAGAATTGTGACTATTGTACTCACATTTGTTCCTTGGTGCAGGTGCACTAGTAGATGATGAAGCAAGTCCTTTATGCTTATGTTGGAAAGAAGACCGATTCACATTACTCTTTTGCTGCCCAGATTCATTCCCTGTTGTCTTAACCCTCTTATTCTTAAACTCTTCTCTATCCTTCAACTGGTCCTTCTCAACTTGTTGCATGTGGATCATCATCCTTGCTATGCCCATGCAACCTATTTGCATGGCTGCCTTCCTTTCCTTATTTGACAGACGAGTCAACCCAACTACGAATAATCTCATCCTGCTCCTCATGTCAACAACCATCTCTTTGTCTCTCTTAGCTCACGAGGAAAGAAACTCCTCATGAAGGCACTCTCAACCATAGGTCGGCTTAAAATCGATTACGCGTAAGAACGAGTTAGAAAAGACTTTTATAGAGATACACTCTATCACACGAAGTGAGTATGAAAGAAGAGAAGGAATTCCTAAATGTTACAGCCTCCTAATTATAGATGTGGTGCGCTTAACACCGATAAATAAGACTCTACAGACACATCTTCATAAACTCCCTAGGACTTTTGAACTCTGTGCTCTGATACCAAGTTTGTCACGCCCCGAGCCTACACCCTAGGCGGGACTGGCACTCGAGAACCATTACTGGCCCCAAGTGAACCCTTGGCCTGGCTTACTTACTTAACGGAAGACTTAATTCAACAAAGACAAGTCTATGTAATAATCTGGAATGTTATAATGGAACATTAAACTTGGTCATTAAGGCAAACTCAAGTCTTAACATAAGATAATGACAATGAAAAGACTAAAGAACTAACATCTGCATGTCTATAAAGCCTTTAAAACAACCGAGATGGATGTCGGGAATGGACACCCGATCATCCTAATAAATGAAATACTTAAAAGAACTGAAAGCAATAAAAAGGAGTCCTCCGGAATACAATGAGGCTCACCAACTGACTCTGGAGTGCTCACTGGATCAACGATGCGCTGGATGCCGATCCTAGTTACATGTGTCTGCATCATAATAAGATGCAGGCCAATTGGCATCAGTACATTGAATGTACGAGTATGCAAGTTGGAATGCTAAACACAACATAAGCTTGGAAGAAATCTAAAGAACTTACCTGGCTCAACTCAACTTAACAGAACTGAACTCATTTCAATATAAAGTAGTTTAAAACAAGTGCAATATAAAGAAAAGTTGTTTAAAACATGATGTCAACTCTGTCTGTATGCAAAGATACATATAACTCCGAAATATATGTAAAAATACAATAAACTGTGTATATAAGAATACAATTACTTATGTGGGAGTTTCTCTAACCGACAACATCACGTAAGGGCTATTTTGATGATACTACATTTTACCTCACGATGCCAGGGCCGTCCTATACCTTGCTGAGGGTATAAAACCTGAACTACTAAGTGGATCCACTAGTCTATGCTAAAAATCACTAAAGGAATAATATTAAAAGTATGACCATTTTCTACCCATGATGGCTACATGGTTTATGGGGGTTGTGAGTTGTTTGAACTCTCCCCCATATCGGTGCTCAATACTACTCACAAAAATATTATATTAGCTCTTATGTTTAAAAACATACTTCTTTATGTGATTTGAGATTAGTGCTAAAAAACTTAGCTCAAAGGCTATCTTGAAAATCAAAGTTTCCTCTCTTGCTTCATTTAAAAAGCTATTACTCTTTTCTGAAAACTCGCTCGAAGGCTCTTTGGAAATCGAGGTTTCCTTTCTTGTTTAAATGTGAAAATATTTTAAATTCTTTGGGAATACATAGTCCCCATATAATTTTGAAGAAATGAACTTTAGACTTTACTCTTTAATCGTTACTCAACTTGAACTTTAAGTATTAAAACATAGTTAAAACATTTGGAAAACTCTAAGAACTTCTCTTGACTTTGATCTTAACTTTCCTTGAATTGGATTATGGATTCAAGGTTCATGATCTCATGTTTATGGATGATTTCATGATGTTTAGATATACCTTAGAGTGTTGGAATCAACTAGAAAACATAGGTACATTACTAAGGAACAAGTTCTAAAAGGTGGGGAACGAATGGGGAGAACTGGCGTCCCTGGCGCGCTAAGAGGCTCGGGGTGCCTGCCCTCAAAATTCAGAGAACAAGTTGGGGCGCGCTGGCTGGCGCGAAGCCCCAAGGGTAAAACTTCAGAAACCCTTTTGGGGCGCGCTGGCTGGCGCGACGCCTCACCCTCTTCCCTAGGTGTTTGACGACTTTTCTTGTTCGTTTTTCATATCTAAAACCTCCAAACTTCAACGGTTCTTTTCCCAAACACTTAGAATCATTTGTACCCTTAATATACATCAGATTATACTCGAAAAACATAACTAACAACATGAATCAATCTAAAAAAAAACTCCAACAACACAACCCACAAGAATTCAAACGAATTTCGTCAAGAACTCAAGGATTTACTTTCAAATTTCTAATAACTTCGCTAAAATTGAATCATGATTAGAGCGTGGGTGAACTAACCCAATACTATGTGATCTCACATACCTTGTATGGATCACCCCAGACGAAATCCACAAGCTAAACTCGACGATCTTGACGCATCTTGCTTCTCTTCTCCTTTCTCCTCTTCTTTTCTCTTTTATCCAAGCCGTAGAGTATCTTGGTAAAAGCGTAAAATGATCTAATTCTGATTAAACCCTAACTTAAATACCAAAAATGAAATAAAATAATTGGGCAAGGAAAATACCAAAGTATCCTTTCAAAATCCTGATTGGACTTCCCTTATTCCAACAATCCAATTTCCAAAAGGCATAACTCACTCATATGAACTCGGAATCACGCAAACTCAGTGGATTTAGAAAGATCATTCCAAGAGCTTTCCTACCATATCTGTAAGTACCTCTAAATCATCCTGACTTAGAAGTTATGGCCATTTGAAGTTGGCAAAACTTAACTTATTCTAACTTAACAAAATTTCCAGATTTTCATTCTTTCTAAAAATGACTATTTCCAATTATTAGCTTCTTCCTAGTTATTTCAAATTTCGAGATGTTACAGTCTTTGACTCCAAAAGGAGCAAGTTCCCCCACAAATGCTTTAGAAGGAGGAAGCAGTGTTGCTGAAAAAAACAAGTAGTCATTGGCTCTACTTGAGCAATTTGGTTCCAAGAACTCTACCACAAGGGAGAACTATGATTCCACGAATGAATCATATCCACATGCATCACATAATGTTAGTCTGCTGAAGATTAAGTTACGCGACAATCCATGCTACTCTCCTACATCTCCAATGATCATGCAAATGATGGTGACTGCTGCTTCCTTTCTTGAGGAACAACTCGCAAATCTGACAAAGTTGGTTGAAGGATTGACAAAACATGTACAACACCAAGAGTCTCGAATTGATAAGTTGATGGATAGGATGAAAGGAGGTTTAGATGGAGAAGTGAGCCATGCGCTTGGAAAGGATGTTGAAGTTCAAGAGATCTGAAATCCTGTGAAGAAAGCACCGTTTGTTAATGAGATGCCAGTTTCTTCTGAAGGAATGATCCCACTCAATCGCTTGAAGGAGTTTATTGAAGGCACTATCAAAGATAAGTATGAAGTCTCCACCAAGTCTTCTCATATGTATGTTAAGCCATACACTGCTAGAATTGATAACTTCAAAATGCCTGCTGGTTATCAACCTCCCAAATTTCAACAATTTGACGGTAAAGGAAATCCAAAACAACATGTTGCACACTTTGTGGAGACATGTAATAATGTTGGAACCTATGGAGACCATCTTGTCAAACAGTTTGTCTGCTCTCTAAAAGGAAATGCCTTTGATTGGTACACAGATCTCGAGCCTAATTCTATTGATAGTTGGGAGCAACTAGAGCATGAATTTCTCAATCGCTTCTATAACACAAGGCGTACAGTGAGCATGGTAGAACTCATGAATACTCGCCAAAGGAAGGATGAACCGATTATAGATTTCATGAATCGATGGAGGAACGCAAACCTAAATTGCAAGGATAGGCTTAGTGAAGCTTCTGCAATCAAAATGTGTATCCAAGGAATACACTAGGAGCCTCTTTACATCTTGCAAGGAATAAAAGCAAAATCCTTCGAAGATCTAGCTACTCGCGCTCATGATATGGAGTTGAGCATGTCCTCTACCGGAAAATATATGACTTTTGTCCATGATCCTAGCAAAGGAAGAGACAAGCAGAACCCAAGAGATTGAGCAAATTTCTGCCTAAAAGTGACAACAAAGAATCATGAATGTTAATGTGTCTCCTGTGAAGTTCACCACGAATGAGGGCATGAAGCAAGTTGTGAGAACAACTTTCCAAGCACGTTCAAATCAAAAGTCAACACTAAGGGAGATACAAGGGAAAAATATCCATTCTTGGATTATGACATTGCTGCGATTTTTGATGAGTTGCTCGAGTGAAAGCTCACTGACTTGCTAGAAATGAAGCGACCTGATGAAGCTGGAAAAACTAATGACCCAAATTATTGCAAGTATCATAGACTTGTGAGTCATCCTCTTGAAAAATATTTTGTCTTTAAAGATAGAGTGATGTGATTGGTTAATGAAACGAAAATTGTCCTTGATGATGAGAAAGCTAGTTCTAACCAGATCTCTATCACGTTCGGATCACTCAATCCGGTCCAAATATATATCTCTGAAAAGTATGAAAATGAGTCATTGGAGCAGGAAGTTGATAAAGATGGTGATGAAGGCTGGATTTTTGTAACTAGGTGAAGATGCAACAAGTTAAGCTTACGAAAAGAATCATCCAAGCAATCGATTAGAGGGAAAATGGTGAGGAAATTTGAGAAGCAGAAATCAATTAAGCGCCTAAAGAGGGAAAAGGTAGAAGTGCATCATTACCAAAAACCCTGATGTCCTGTGACTCTAGAGGAATTCTTACAAAGTTCGTTCGACATAAAGTCTACTCAAGACAATGTCAAGGCATCATGTTTCAATGTTGATAAAGTAGAAACAATAAAGGTGCCTCCTACTGACAAAGAGGGAACAACGAGTGAATCCTCACCAAAAGTGTCTCCTAGTGACGATGAAAAGGTAACAAGTGAAATCTCATCAATGATTTCTCTTTCACCTTCTGAAAAACCTATTGAACCTTCTTCCCAAGAAGCACATGCATGTAATACAATAATCACATTTACAGATAATGATCTTCTATTTGGTGAAACATTACTCAATCGTCTTTTGTATATGGTGGGTCACGTGCTAGAGAAGAAGATAAATAGAATCTTAATAGATGAAGGATTTGGAGTCAACATTTTGCCTATCCACACATTGAAGGAACTCGGCATCACGACTGAAGAACTTAGTGAAACTCATTTGTTGATACAATGATTCAATCAAGGGGGACAAAGGTCTATAGTCTTTATTAAATTAGAGATCCTATGGAAGATTTGCGACCAAGTGCATGGATGCATGTGATTGATGCAAAGACTTCATACAATATATTACTTGGCAGGCCTTGGGTACACGAGAATAAAATAGTTTCATCTTCTTACTATAAATGTTTGAAGTATCTCGAAGGAGGGATTGAAAGGAAGATAGTTTCAAATGATAATCCTTTCACTGAAGTTGAACACACTTTGCCGATGCAAAATTCTATTTGAAGAGTTATGTTGTTAAAGGGACAAAATCTAATGATGTCAAATCAATCAAGTCTGATATGATCACAAGTAAAAGAATTGATGTGGCTGTCAAAAAGGTAAGAGTTGACACTAAAAAACTTTGTCCAATTCTTAATGAAGGGAAGATCACGTCTTCAAAGAAGAAGCTGACTTCGAGACTTCGCTGTGTGCCAAAAGTGAAGAAAGAAGAAGGTCAATCATCTAACCTTCAAGAAAATATATTGAGAGGTCTAAATCTTCTTATAAGATGGATCGGTGCAATAAAATTGTCTTCAAAACTGCCAGGAAAGTCAGTCCCTCAAAATCAAGTGCGAGATGTGGCACTCCCTACAAAGCGCACAAGAGAAGGTTTTGATCCCAATGCTTACAAGTTACTTGTGAAGCCTGGATACAACCCTAATGAGCCATCAATGTTAGGGAAACTCCCATTAGAATATATAACTAGGCAAGCACATGAAGGCCTAGGCTATAGCCAACCGCCGCCAATTCGTATTTCCATAAGAAGGGCAAACAATAACCATAAATTTTTTGAAGTTGAGGTCACTACTCCCAATAAAAAGCCTTCCGTCTTTGATCAACTTGGAGAATCAACTGCAAGAACTTCTGTGTTTGAGAAGTTAGGTCCATTGAAGAAGAATAACAAAAATCTGAGAAGTTATTTAAAAGTTACAACGCCTACTTCACATTTGATTAGAAAGGATTTCAAAAGTTTGATTCCTTCTAAAATGAGGCGACGAGTGGAACTTGTGGTTTCATCTAAAGAGGAACTCAAGGCAAAGGCTCACACTGTGGTTTACACCAAAGAGTGCGAGGAAGATGAAGAAAGTGTAGGCTCCTCATATCATGTTACAATCCTGAATAAGCACGATTCATTGCCTCAAATGATGATTGATGAAGAGTTAGAAGATATTTTCTGGTATTGTCATATATCTGTCAATGACAATGATCCTTTTGAAGAGGAAGATGCTAGAGATGCTCCACCAGAACTTGAAGAAGGAGTAAAAACCATAATAAATCCTTTGAAGGAAGTTAACCTTGGCACTGATGAAAACCCCAAGTCAAACTTACTTGAGTGCCTTTCTAGAAGTTGATAAAGAAATCGCTTATATGAATATACTCAAAGAATATAGGGATGTCTTCGCTTGGAGTTATAAAGAAATGCCTGGATTGAATCCTAAAGTAGGGGTCCATCAGTTGGCAGTCAGAAATGGTTCTCATCCTGTTAAGCAAGCTCAAAGACATTTTAGGCCAGACTTGGTTCCGTTGATAGAAAATGAGGTTAATAAACTCATTGAGGTAGGCTTTATTCGTGAAGTCAAATATCCTACATGGATTTCAAGTATTGTTCCTGTGAGGAAAAAGAATGGTCAAATTCGAGTTTGTGTTGACTTTAGAGATCTCAATAATGCACGCCCTAAAGATGAGTGTCCTTTTCCCATTCTGGAACTGATGATTGATGCCACCACTGGTTATGAGGCGACGTCGTTCATGGACGGTTCTTCTGGCTATAATCAAATCTGTATGGCACCAAATGATGAAGAACTCACCGCATTTCGCACACCTAAGGGTATTTATTGCTACAAAGTGATGCCATTTGGTTTAAAGAATGTTGGTGCAACATATCAAAGGGCTATGCAAAATATATTTGATGACTTGCTCCATAAAAATGTTGAATGCTATGTTGATGACTTGGTGGTAAAGACGATAAAAAAGGGTGATCATTTGAAAGACTTAAGAATGGTGTTTGAGTTGCTCCGAAGATATCAACTAAGGATGAATCCATTGAAATGTGCCTTCGGAGTTACTTTTGGCAAGTTCCTTGGGTTTATTGTGAGACATCGATGAGTTGAAATTAATCAAGAAAAAGTTGACGCAATATCGAAGATGTCTGAGCCTCGAAATATTCATGAGTTGAAAAGTCTCCAAGGAAAGATAGCCTACTTGAGGAGGTTCATATCAAATCTAGTGGGAAGATGCCAACCATTCTGTCACGCCCCGAGACTACCCCCGAGACGCGGACACGGGACCTAGGACCACAAGTGATCCCAAGCTAACCCTGCTGGCATGATCATGAGCATACTAAAGATAATAAACTGATGCGGAAGCTAAATCATAAGT
>JAJOOO010031753.1:0-20886 GCA_029582685.1 Solanum piurae
TATGTATATATACAATTTTCTCTCGCTTTATACAAACACAAACGCATTTTATACATTTGCGTTTTTGTATAAAGTGAGAGAGGCGAGTGAGCGAGCGAAATCTGGGAGAGGGGAGAGAGGGGAACGAAAATATATGTATATATACAATTTTCTCTCGCTTTATACAAACACAAATGCACTTTATACATTTGCGTTTGTATAAAAAAACGAGAGAGGTGAGGGAGAGAACGAGAGTGGCGAGCGAGATTCACCAGGAGAGAGGCGAAATAGCAACGGTTTGCTATGGAATACAATTAAATCAAACAAAATTTATAGCATTTAATTTAAATTAATAGTTTGCTATTATATACAATTTTTCCTTTTTTAAATGATGCATATATATCCCTCCGTCTAATAAATGGTGCATATATACCTTTATTATCTAACAAATGATGATATTTACCCACTTATTTACAGACTAAATTTTAAAAAAAATCATTATGAATTTCATTAAGTCTACACTCCAATAAACTTTGAAGTAGGAACATTTATAGATATCGAAATTAATTTTTCAACAAAGTAAGATTTAACGATTAACTGTCATCGAAAAAATAATACAAAGGTTAATGATCACCAAAAATATAACAGTAAGAGTGAATCTGTAGTCAAAATCATGTTAATTATAGAAATAATATCTTCATAAGAATGATTAAAATTTAAATAAAAAAAGAATATCTCAAATTTTATTTTTACAAATCAAATCTAGAATACATCCTCAAAAATCAATGTTTCATTTTTGAGTTCTATTTAAATTATTCATGTTTTAAATGAAAATTATTAACTACAAAAATAAGGAAAAAATTATCTATGAGGGGTAATTATTTATTTAAAATCTGAAAAAATCATAAAAGTTCTCCCAAAACATCTTTCTCCAAAAAAATAAGGGAAATTTTTGACAATTACCGTTTTGATAGTCTTACTTGAAGTAATTAATTTGTCTACATATTAACCGCTAACATTAACTATTGACAGTTAACGGTTAACAATTATCTGTTAACAGTTAACGATTAGTAGTTAACAAGTAATGATTAAGTGTTAACAGTAAACGATTTACAATTAATTGTTAACGGTTAACAGTTAATGATTGATGGTCATCTGGAAAAAATGAAGATAATCCTTCTTTGGATAAAAAGGATAAATATGAACTATTTGTTTAACGAATGATATATCCGCTCTAAATCGTAAAGTTTAGGGATATATTTGCCTATTTTCCCTACTTTGAAATAATCTCCATCACACTGTTATAGTTCTCTCAACAACAATAACACACTCACTAATCTCACAAATAAAATTTGAAAAGAATAAAATATAGCAGAAGTCTTACTTTATGAGAATAAAAAAACTTTTTCGATAGACTCTCGACTCAAACAAAATATAATCATATAATTATCTCATATATGATCAAATCCTTGGCATTCTTGAAGCAAGCTGTCAATCCCTTTCACCCAATCACCCATATTTTTTTTAAAATTACTTCCAAAAATGGTGAAGCAAGGTGCAAAGTACACAAAGAAAAATATTTACAACAAATTGCTTAAATATTGGTCCATGGTGGACCTACAAATCTAGTACATTGAATTTTGCATTTTATATACATTGAGATGTCAAAGGTGATGTATAAGAAAAAGGAGGAGGAAAGGTTCAAAATAGTCATTTATATTTGGGTTAAGGTTCAAAGTCATTCTTGAGTTTTCACATAAAACACTAATAGTCCTTCATATTTGCAATATTGGTGCACTTTTGGTCCTCCTCCAAAATTTTGCATATTTTTTAACATTGATTTTATCTATAACTTATGTATGGGATGTTCAATCATCATTTTATATATTTAGTAGAAAAAATAACACCATATGAGAGAATGTGATAAGAAAAATATCTTGTTTCGTTTAGTAGAAATCGTATTGCAGGTAAAGTCGAGAGGTTCATCACGATAATTTCACGTACAATAGTACACTTTTTTTCTTTTCTTCCAACATCATGTGTTGAGATGTTCTTATTTTAGCTGCAGTAATATTTAGGGGACGATTGGACATTCCTTACATAAAAATTGTGGACAAAATTAATGTTAAAAATTGGCAAAAATTTAGGGGAGGACCAAAAGTGTACCAATATTGCAAACATGAGGGACTATTAGTGATCTATGTGAAAACTCAAGAACCACTTTGAGTCTTAACCCAAATATAAGGGACTATTTTGGGCCTTTCAAAAAGAAGTATTGTCAAACAACTTGTTACTATAAATAATGCACTTCAAATTTGGACACACATCTTCATTTCAAAAATGTCCAAGCCTGCCCCTATACTTCTAGTGTACTACCAAACTTTTTGCCTCACGAATCTAATCAGCTCGTATTCGTTACGTGACGTTTGAAAGAAATAATTAATTTAAGTGGCATTTGAAGAATGAAAAATTTAGGAGAACTGTTGATTTTTTTAAAATTAGAAAGAAAACTACTAACAATATCGCACTTCTACGAATTTACCTCTCATGTAAGAAATTTAAACCTTCACCCAACAATATTCAAACCACAGTACTTTGAATTTGAAATATTTGTCTCAAAAGACATCTAATGTTGTATCCTATAGTTTTTATTTTTTACTTCCAAAAAAAGTGAAGCAAGGTGCAATGTACACAAAGAAAAATAGTTAGAACAAATCCCTAAAATATTGGTACATGGTGGGTGGACCTACAAATATTCCAACAACAATAACACACTCGGTATAATCTCACAAATGAAATTTGATGAGGATAAAATGTACACATAAGTCATAAGGGTAGAGAACTATTTTGATAGACTCTCGACTCAAAAAAGATGTAATAATGTAGTCATCTCATATATATGAGTGAATTCCATTGTTGGCATTCTTGAAGAAAAGCTTTTAGAATTGAAACGTAGTTGATTGATGAAAGTGAAACGTAGTCGTTTGATCAACCAACAAGGCAAAAGTAATCGATGAATTAATGGATTTTCGAGAACACTAGCACACAAGTAGGGATGAATAATCAAACTATGAGATGCACAATTTTAACAAACTAAACAGAGTTTATTACACATAACAAAGTAATTGCAAAGTACAAATCTGAAAGACAAGGAACCTGTACAATCAAGGACATTTTACAATCCCCTATCAAAAACTAGAACTTGGACACCACAAATACAACCTAGATGGACTAGTTGCCATGACCAATCCCCAGATTAACAGACACCAAAATCGTTCGATTCAACTACAGACGAAAAGTAAAACAACTATAACGAGGACGACTTCTTAATACGAAAACTAACATACTAGAACTATGAAAAGACTGGTCTGATTCTGCAGTGTAGTACTACCAAGGCAAATGCATGATATCCATACAAGTAAGAAGGTATTATTAGTTCATCCCCGAAGGACGGGACAAGGAGCAACACTAGTGAAAACTTTAGCACCAGGACTTAGGTAACTGTATTCCTCAGGATACCATGGTTGTGTAAGAGGCAGGCCTCCATGTGACACCGGAGACCAAACGATATGGAACAAGCTTTTAAGTAGATGAAGCCTGCAAAAAATGGATGGAAAAAGTTGTTTTGTCATCATAGCCTCCTGGAAAACAACCAAGCCACTGGAGCATCACAAGGCCATTAGTTAGCCAAAAACCACAATCATGTTTACTTCTATCCCACCGAACCAAATAGCTACGACTCGTAGTTCAAACACCTTTGGATGATGCATAGCCTTGTGCTCCAGTTGGCTTTTAGGAGAGGATATCACACCTCCACAAGTCCTCAACAAGAGCCTCGACTCTGCTGCTACTGATGGCGTTGCAGTGCTGGAGATTTAAACCAATTAAGCTCTCACCCAATGTTCTAAGAGACGAAAAGCTCTTGTTTGTTACCATGGAGCAACCTGATAGTGAAAGAACCTGCAAATTCAATTGCACTCCTTGGGATAAAGCAGCTACACCCGAATCAGTTATTGAACACTTCGAAACATCAAGATCGTTAAGTAATAGACAATTATCAGCAATTGCCACCAAGCTTGCATCGGTAACCCTCCTGCATCCATCAAGATTCAGCAATTCCAAAGTTTCACCGTGTAGCCTAGCTAATGAGAGCACCACTTCATCGGTCACGTTCAGGCAGTGAGTAAGATTGACCTTGACCAGTCCTGCCTTGGAGCTCTCCAAAAGTGGGAGAAGCCCAGCATCTGTTATTCTAGCAAGCCCACTGAGATCCAAATGATGAAGCTGGGGACATAGCTTCCCCACCATAGCTAAGCTTCTGCTACCGAATCCTGCACAGCTTCGGATGGACAACGATCGAAGAGAATCACAGGGAGACAACAAGGAAGCTTGTGGAGGCAAATCCCTGACTCCCGAACACTTCACCAGGGAAAGCGACTTCAATTTGCTGCAGATTGAAACAGCATTTAGGATGCCTGTTTGGGTGATCTTGTCGCACTCTTCCAACAAGAGATACTCGAGAGATCCAGCAGCTTGAGCAAACGCAACAAGTCCACTATCAGTAACACGTTTACACTCGCGAAGGCACATGCTTTTAATATTTGTGCAGCCCTTTCCCACTGCTTCAAGACTCGGATTCGTCAATCCAATGCACGAAGTGACAGTCAAAGAAGCCAGAGATTGCAAACCCTGAGCAGCACCCATAACCCAAAAACCCCTCGGACTTACGTGACCAAGTTTACACAGATTAAGATCGGTAATCGCCTTGCCATAGTGACCAATGACAGCGAGGGAGAAATCCGTAATGTTTAGAGAATGAAGTTTCACTTTCTTCAACCTTGTATTGCCCGACGACAGAAGGCTAACAACTGCCTGATCACCTACAAGAGGGCAGTCTTTAATAGTAAGATACACTAATTTGGTACAACATCTTCCAATAGCTTGCAGGCCCTCATTTCCAATATTTTTACAAGATTCTATCGTCAAAGAAGTCAAACTTGGGCAATTCTCTGCTATTGCAACCAGACCTTTGTTGGAAATTGAGGGACATTTAGTTAAGTCTAGCTTTTCTAATGAATGACATCCTCTAGCAATCTCCATAAGACCTTCATCTCCGACATCCTGAACATCCCACAATGAAAGAACCCTAAGAGACGGACAACCGTGGGCGATTGCTGATAGACCAACATTAGTAATACCCCGAACGGGGTTGCTCCCCCGAACTGAGAGCTTTCCAAGACCCCCACGGCTAGAAGTTCCAACTGCCATAGCTGAGAGCCTAATGTCTGTAGCTTTCTTCCCTTCTAAACACCTAGTAAGATATCCGTCACACTCCACTTCAAGATCTTCATCAGCTGAGGCCATTTTCGTATCATCTGAAGCCCCATTAACAACTGGAAGATTAGTATGGCAAATATCAGAGCTCCTCACATTACTCAAGAGCATAAGCCAACGCTTAGAAACGCAAGCTGCTGCACTCCTTTCACGGCCTCCTTCCAATCTTCTGAAGATCTCAAATAGGCATTCGTTGGGAAGTACTTCAATGGATGGATTCTTAGTCCTCTCTTCAACGATAAACGGGCTACTAATGCGTGCCCTCTTACTAACAGGACAGTAAATATCAGCATGACCAAGAGCCAACATAAGACCCAAATCAGCTGAACAAAGTGATCCTCCACTATAGAACTCATTATCACCTGAAGATCAAACATCAAGAACTTCATCAGCTATCTTTACCACCAAATCAACATACTAAAATTCCCAAGATTATAATTTCATACAAAAATCTCATCTTTAACTTCAGTTCAAGTCAGAAAACTCATTACATAAAAAACTTAGAACTAAGATCTACCAAATCAGATCAAAAGTTGAACAACAAACAAATTCTTAGCTACAAAGACCAGAAAAATGATTCTTATTCACACCTTTTATCAAAAAGTACCAATCTTTAACATCAATCTAAACAATACACACACAAAAACTTACTAAAACAAGAAAAAAAGTTTACATAGGAGTAAGATTAACATCTTCAAAGCCAAAGCAACAACTTTTTGATCTTTTTCAAATTGGGGGAAATGGGGCAAGGATTTACAAGGTGAAAGTTCACATAACCAACCAATCAACTAAATGAGCTACTAAAATTCCCAAGCAACAATTTTTTTCTTCTAGTTACTCCTACACCCTTCATATTCATATCAACAATCAAGAACCCTTAATAGATTCATGGAGCACTAAAAATGAATCTATTCAATGAAAACTAAATCACCCAAATGTCAAATTCCTTAAAACTCAAAAACCCATAATCCAAAACATGAAAACAAACCAAGAAAACTCACCACTGTAATTAACAAGAGTAGACATGGTTGTTGATTCTCTTCAACACAAACCCCCCAAAGGAAATAAAAAAAAAAAAAACTTTGAACAAAGAACAACAAACCCCAAATTTTATCTTCAACCAAGATTTGCATTACACATGAAAAAGTTCCAGATTTCAACAAAAAACCCTATCTGAGTAGGGAAAAAAAAGAAAAGGAAAGTTGAAAGTAGAGAAGAAAAAAAAGAACAAGTATTGTTCTTTGGTTGCTTTACCAATAGTTATGGTGCACTGAATATATATATATACACACATACACACAAAATAATTTAAAAAATCAATTTGTGAAAGATATTATTTTATTGAAGAAAAATGTGTTTGTTAAGGTGTCAATTCATAGAAAAACATAAATCATTACCTTTTTCTCCAATTTTTGCACAATTCATTGAATCATTCCCCAAAACCGGGTTTTTTCTGCTGCTTACATCATACCGGTTAAACCGCGTACTGTTGTCCGGTTCATTTTTTCTTTCTCCCCCTTGGTTTCCTTTACTTTTCATACTTGACGACAACGCGGGATCGTGCGGTCTAGAAAAGGTAAAGTGTATTTAAGATAGAATGTATGTAAATCTTTTACGAGAATGCAGGATAGTGCGGTCTGGAAATGGTAAAGTGTAGATAGAACTTAATTTTGTATAGCAGATATAGAAAGGATGTTTTCGAAATAGAAAGGGGAAACGGCACTGAGAAAATCTAGGTTTCGTACTCCGAAGATGAAAATTGTTGTTATTTATAGAGTTCGAGAAATGAAATGTTAGGATGTACCCTAGATTTGATTAGGAAAAATATGGAATTTGAAATACTAATATTTATTATTTTTCTAAATTTTTAATTGTTTTGACAAAAGATATTTTTTCCGCGATTTTCGCGATTTTTATTATAGAATTACTGTAATTGTTTTTACGTTTTTGGTGATCGTTGACCATTTTAAAATGAAGAAAAAATAATTACTCAGAGTAAGATTAATACAAATATAATTTTTAGAAGAGATTTTATTTTTTTGGAGGATTGTTTTTGGAAGAATTTTTAAAATTTAGAGTTCAGTAAATGAAATGTTAGTTCTTAAGGATATACCCTAGATTTGATTTGGAAAAAATAGAATTTGAAATAATATTCATTATTTTTATGAATTTTAATTGTTTTGATAAAGATATTATCTCCATGATTTTTGGGATTTTATTATAGAATTACTGTTATTTTTTTTACGTTTTTGGTTGTCGTTAACCATTTTAATATGAAGAAATAGTACAAATTTAATTTTTAGAATGTTTTTTTTTTGGAGAATTATTTTTAAAAAAAAAAAAAACTTAGAGTTCGGAAATGAAATGTTAGTTCTTAAGGATATATCCTAGATTTGATTTGGAAAAAAGTAGAATTTTAAATAATATTTATCATTTTTCTAAATTTTAATTGTTTTGATAAAGATATTTTCTCCGTGATTTTCGCGATTTTGATTATATAATTACTGTAATTATTTTTACGTTTTTGGTGGTCGTTGACCATTTTAAAATGAAGAAATATTAATTACTCTGAGTAAGATTAATACAATTATATTTTAGAATAGTGATTTTTTTTCGAGAATTAATTTTGGAAGAACTTTTAAAATTTAGAGTTCAGAAAATGAAATGTCAGTTCTTAAGGATATATCCTAGAGTTGATTTGAGAAAAAAAAAAGACTTTGATATAATATTTATCATTTTTCTAAATTTTAATTGTTTTGATAAATATATTATCTCCATTATTTTCGCGATTTTGATTATAGAATTACTGTAATTATTTTTACGTTTTTGGTGATCGTTGACCATTTTAATATGATGAAAAATTAATTACTCTAAGTAAGATTAATACAAATATAATTTTTTAGAATATATTTTTTTTTGGAGAATTAATTTTGGAAAAACATTTAAATTTCAAAGTTTGGGAAATGAAATGTTAGTTCTTAAGCATATACCCTAGATTCAATTTGAAAAAAAAATAGAATTTGAAATAATATTTATCATTTTTCTGAATTTTAATTATTTTAATAAAGATATGGTCTCCGTGATTTTTGCGATTTTTATTATAGAATTACTGTAATTATGATTACACTTGTGGTGATCGTTGACTATTTTAATATGAAGAAAGATTAATCAATTCGAGTAAGATTAATACTAATATTTTTTTTTGGAGAATTAGTTTTGGAAGAACTTTTATAATTTACAGTTCAGAAAATGAAATGTTAGTTCTTAAGAAAATACCTTAGATTTAATTTGGAAAAAAATAGAAATAGAAATAATATTTATCATTTTTCTAAATTTTAATTGTTTTGATAAAGAAATTATCTCCATTTTTTTTACAAAGATATTATCTCCCTGATTTTCACGATTTTAATTATAGAATTACTGTAATTTTTACTACGTTTTTTGTGATTGTTAACCATTTTACTATGAAGAAAAAATAATTACTCTGAGTAAGATTAATACAAATATAATTTTAGATTTTGGAGAATTAATTTTGAAAAAACATTTAAAATTTAAAGTTTGGAAAATGAAATGTTAATTCTTCAGCATATACCCTAAATTTGATTGGAAAAAAATAGAATTTGAAATAATATTTATCATTTTTCTCAATTTTTAATTGTTTTAATAAAAATATTATCTCCGTGATTTTAGCGATTTTTATTATAAAATTGATTGTTGACCATATCAATATGAAGAAAGATTAATTAAATTGAGTAAGATTAATACAAATATATTTTTTAGAATATTTTATTATTTTTGGAGAATTAATTTTGGAAGAACTTTTAAAATTTAGAGTTCAGAAAATGAAATGGTAGTTCTTAAGGATATACACTAGATTTAGGGTGTTTGGATTGACTTAAAAATTGGTCAAACCTACTTTTAAGTTAGTTTTTTACTTCTGGAGTGTTTGACGAATATAAAAAATAACTTAAAATAAGTCAAAAATGGCTTAAAATAAGTTAGAAAGTGTTTGACAAGGTAAAAATTGACTTAAAATAAGTCAAAAACGAAAAGTAGGTCACCCCTACTTATTATTTTTTTGACTTAAAATTCATTTAAGTTTGTTTTTTATTTTTGACTTAAAAACTACTTTTTTAAGTCAATCCAAACGGGCTCTTAATTTGAAAAAAAATATAGAATTTGAAATGATATTTATCATTTTTCTAAATTTTAATTGTTTTGACAGAGAAATTATCTATGTGATTTTCGCTATTTTAATTAAAGAATTACGGTAATTTTTACTACGTTTTTGGTGATTGTTAACCATTTTAATATGAAGAAAAATTAATTACTCCGAATAATATTAATACAAATATAATTTTTAGGATAGTTTTTAATTTTTTTTAAAAATTAATTTTGGAAGAACTTTTAAAATTTAGAATTGCTGAAATGAAATGTTAATTCTTAAGGATATACTCTGGATTTGATCTGGAAAAAAATGGAATTTTAAAAAATATTTTTCATTTTTCTAAATTTTAATTGTTTTGATAAAGATATTTTCTCCATGATTTTCATGATTTTTATTATAGAATTACTGTAATTGTTATTACGTTTTTGGTGATCGTTGATCATTTTAATATGACGAAAAATTAATTAATTCGAATAAGATTAATACATATATAATTGTTAGAATATTTTATTTTTTGGAGATGATTTTGGAATAATTTTATTAGTTTATTAAATTTTGAATGATTAATTATTCCTTGTAGGTATTTTTTTTCTTTATTTTTCATTTAGAACATGAAACTTATAGGTAGAACTCAAGAATAAAACACTAGTTCTTGAGGATTTATTATTGATTCAATTTGAAAAAAATAATGGAATTTGATATTTAATTTGTTGTTTTTCTAAATTTTAAAATCGCACTAAAAAAGATATTAATTCTGTCATTTTCGCTATTTTGACTTTATATAATTTATTTTTACAATTAAATTATTTACGACTACTAGCGTTAAAATCTTAATATGAATATAATTTTTTTTAAAAAGTAATTCATTGAAGAATCTTATTTATTTATGTTATTTAGGGACAATATATTTTGAGAGAACTTTTATAGTTTTACCAGATTTTTAATAAATAATTAGCTTTCGTGGATAATTTTTTTGTTATAAATTTAGTTTTCATTTAGAACATGAAAAATTATTAATAGAACTCAAGAAATGAAAAAATAATTCTTGAGAATGTAGTTGAGATTTTAATTGAAAAAGATTGAAATTTGAGAAAAAATTTAATTATTTTTCTAAATTATTATCGTTCTGATAAATTATTACTTTTCTCATTTTTGTGATTTTGATTACAGATTTACTATGAGCAGGGGTGTCAAAAATGAACCCAAACATAGATAATCCGTCCAAAATTTTAAGGGTTGGGCTCAAGATAATTTGAATTGAGTCCAATCTCAACTCATTCAAGCCTAACCCATTTAGAGAGAATTCTCAATTGAGCCTAATTCAATCTCCAATTTCAACCCGTTTTAATTTTTTTTATTAAGATATGTTCCTATATTGAAGGTATGAATTATTATCTATTTAATATCTTTTAGGATTTATCTATCCATTTGTTAATTTTTAAAAAAAATATTCTTGAGTTGAAATTCAAATTGTGATTATAAAAGTTAAATATCACTATGTTTAAATTATTGAGATTAAGCGGGTCAAATTAGGCGGGTCAAGACCCAACCCATTTTTTAGCCCATTTGAGCCCAAAGTAAACATGGGTGGATCAAGACCCAACACGATTTCTATTTTAACCCATTTTAATATCTCCAATTTCAACCCAACCCGCCCATTTGACACCCCTAACTATGAGTATTGGATTATTTTCCTAACGATCATTAATCTTTAAACCTTAATATGCAGATTAACAAATAGTCAATTCTTAGAATAGTTTATAATTTTTATAGAAAATAAATTTTGAGAGAACTTTTGTAATTTTATCATATTTTATGAATAACTGATTATCCTTCATGGATGACTTCCCCCCTTATTTTTCTGTAATAAAAAATAAATTTATTTTGCATTTGAAATATTAAATTATAAATAGAACTCAAATAATAAAATACTAATTTTTTAAGATGTACCTAGATTTATTTTGAAATTTGAGATAAAATTTATAACTTTTCTAAATTTTGATCGCTCTAATAAAGATAGTACTTCCATCATTTTTCATGATTTTGAATATAGATTTACTATTGTTATTGAATTATTTTTCTGATGACGTTAAATGTTGAGTTTTAACTAAAAATTATCAAAAAATTATCTTTAGATAGTCCTATATTTTGATTATTTTTTTTTGGAGAATGAATTTTGAAAAAACTTTCATCCATCGTGAATAAAAAAAATTCCTTTGCTTTTCTGTGATAAATTTAAATTTTTTTAGAACGTGAAATTATAAATAGAACTCAAGAAATGAAATATTAATTCTTGAAAATGTAACTTTTCTGTGATAAATTTATAAATAGAACTCAAGAAATGAAATATTAATTCTTGAAAATGTACCCTAGATTTGATTTGGAAAAATAGAATCTTAGATAAATTTATTATTTTTCTTAATTTTAATTATTTTGATAAAGTTATTACTTCCATCATTTTCATGATTTTTACTATAGATTTACTACTATTATTGCTAGGCACATAGCTTACACAATGTGGTGGCTGTAGAATTATCTCTCAACTGACAGTAATCGTTGACCGTTAATTGTTAACCAATAATCGTTAACCATTAACTGTTAACGGTTAATTGTTAATTGTTAACTCTTACTCGTT
Source organism: Solanum piurae (assembly GCA_029582685.1). Classification (NCBI taxonomy): domain Eukaryota; kingdom Viridiplantae; phylum Streptophyta; class Magnoliopsida; order Solanales; family Solanaceae; genus Solanum; species Solanum piurae. Next base: position 12,117 of record JAJOOO010031753.1, read on the forward strand.
AATCGTTAGTCATTAGTCGTTGATATGTAAACAAAATAATTACTTGAGTTCTATTTATGATTTTCATTAAATTATTGATTGCGGAAATTGGTCTCAATCTTAATTGTTGATTGCTATTATGGTTCAACGATATGTGTATCTAACCCTAACTCAAGATTATAATTTTAGATCAATATAATTGTGGCTTAATCTTAATTGTGATAGTATATACATTATCTTACATTAATTTAAAAAACAAGAAACGTATCTACATCTGAATCATATTATATGAAAATTTAGTGCAACTTATCAAAAATTAAAGAAAAACACTAATTCTAGGTTGTTCTACTTCATTTAAGTAGAATACTATATTTTCTTCACTTAAATTTGTTTGATTTTTTCTAAAAATCCTTTTAAAAAGGATATTGTTTTCCGTTTCGATAAACTTTTAGTTTTATTTTTCACATAATAAATTTACGTATTTTTAATTTAAAATAATAAGCTTAAATATTTTTTAAAATTCTATTTTAAATCAAAGTCAATAAACAAAAAAGCATATACATATCTTTCTTTCTTTTTGTTTTACTATTCTGTATTTGATATTCACATTAAAATCGGACTAAATTTAGATTCTCGCAGAAAAATTTCACATTGAAAGATAAAATGTTCTCTAACAAAGGCAATTAAGAATAGATAAAGTACTTACCGCTCCACCGTAATTCAATTGATTGACAAGTACGGACTAAAAAAATCCTTAATTATCAAGATTAGATTTTTAAAAAAAGGATCCTACTGAAATTTTCATTTCTTGTGGGAGGGTTTGAAATATTTTATTTTGTGTCTCACAAAACTAATAATAAGTGTGAGATATTATTTTGTCTTAGGAGTATGTGGATTCAAATTAATTACATATGAATTTAAAAGTGTAAAAGTTTAGATCCACCAACTATTTAGCCACTTGTTGCATCAGGCACAAAATAAAAAAATTCAATATTTTTGGACCTATTGCTTTGTTCATCTCTTCTTCTTTTTTTCATTAAAGAAATTTTTGAAAAAGTCATATAAGAATTTAGGAGAAAAAGATTGTCAATTATATATATTTGAGGTAAGTTGAAGTATTCCTTTAAATATATGAGAAATCTACGTAAATTTCTCTAGTTTATGAGCTAATAACTCAGATACACTCTAATTAGATACATATACATGTATCTCGAGATACACGGAATCAAAATTAAGTGTAATTTATTCTAGATACATTGTATACAAGTGAATTCATATATATTTTGATACAAAATAAATCTCACACTCCTTTCTCGCCTCTCTTCATCTCGCTCGCCACTTTCTTATTTATTTAATATTCCAGATACATGCGAACCACACCAGATACATGTATCTGGTATGATTCGCTTAATTACATAACAAGTCTCACTCACTTGCCTCCATATCTCGCTCGTCTCTCTCCATATTTAGTGTATCCATAGCAAAAATATATATATCTAATAAGTATATATTTCTCAATATGTGATAGGAAACTCTTAATTAGTAATAAAATACGCAATATTTTAAAATTATAAATAGTAATAATATATAGAATAGTAAAATATATTAGTTTGTCATAAATATATTCATAGGAAGTTTTGGTCTTTTGAACTTTACAAAAAAGTCAAATATTTCACAATTTTGGTTGCAATTTAATGATGATTGTAAATAAAAAAGCTTTTTTGAGAGAATTGTCTTTGACCTATTCTTGATGTCTGATGCAGTTTCTATCTCTTTTTTTTTTTTAGGTTTGATTTTAGTTTTTTAAATAGTTTTTTTATGTCGAAATTCTACACTTGACACAAATTTTATGATGTTTTTGAGAGAGTTATTATATGAATTTATAAATTTTAAATTTTTAAATTTATTTTTATTATTATAAAAAGAAGTATTTAAAATTATTTTTTACTTATTTATATCATCCACTTCAACATGATTGCTATGGTTATGACTTATGAAAACCATGATTTAAAATAATAATTTTAAAAAACAAATACAGTGCACTGACTCTAGCAAAAGTTTAAAAAAAAAAGGAGAGTATAGTTGCATAAATTAAATAATGAAATGTCAGAATCAACTAATATTGGTTCTATGTATATGTCCCTGTTAAATGAACTTCTTTTTTTTGGCAATTTGATAGAAATTCTGTTGATTCTTTTCCTCCAACACAAGTGACAATTTCAGCAACAATAGTCAACCTTTGTGTATAATTTATTTTTATGTCTTTTGATTTTCCAAAATTGCTTTGACTTTTGATGACATTTTAACCTTCCCATTTACTTTTATTTGTCTGCTATGTTTAGAATAAATTGTTTTTCTTCGTGTGAATTTCAACATTATGAATCTTACTAGAATTTACACTTCGAATATATATATTTGTTGCATTTAGATATATTTATTTTGAATATATGGGTTAAAATTATATGTAATTTATTTCAGATACATTATATCTAAGTAGATTCACATGTATCTAACTCTCCCACTCACCTTTTTCCTATCTCGTTTGCCTCCTCTCTCCTCTCCCATGCGCCTCTCTTTATATGTATATGTATTTCATAGTGTATCTAAAATATATCTAGTATTCCAGATACATGTAAATCACAATAGATATACTATATAGTGTATCTTGGCAACTCATACCTAATTTTAACCTCATCTAGCAGAAATACATGTATTTGGACGTATCTGAAGTCTAAAATTTGGTAAAACTCGTAATATTGCAAATCAATGTAAATTTAAGTAATTATGTCCTAAACTAGTAAGATTTTTGTATGATACCATTAATTCAAATATATATTGCTTTAAAAGTTTCTACAAATATGTAATTGTACTAAGTTTTAGAATTTCAACACACAAAAAAATAGTAAATACAATGATACTTTCAAAATCATGAAAAAGTATAAAAGTTAGGATAGAGTTGGTTCAACATGTAATTTTTCTCTTAAATAAGGGTCTCAATATTGAAATGTTCAACATTCTTGGCAAGTTTATCGCACAGAACTTATCTAATATAATTTACTTTTATCTGTAATTTACTGAATATTACACTAAAATAAGAATTTATTTATGTATACCTCAAAAAATAGTAGTTATAATTTCCTTGTCAATTAAAAAAAAAAAAGTCAGCTAGACAAATTAGAAAAGGGTGGAAGGGTATTGATGCAAATGAAATGAATTTGCCAATTAATTGGATAAATCCAGTGCTTTGTCTCGAAGCAATTAAGACAAAAAGACTCAAATTTGTCTAAAACCATAAGTCTAAAAAAACCTTCAGATACATCCTATAATTATTATTTTAAAAGGTTGAGACTTTGACAAAACTGCCTAAATGATTTTCCTTAAAGCACTGATAGATCAATGTTATATATATATATATATATATAAAATAAATAATTTAGCCATATTTTTTCTTTTTCATTTTCATTTTTTTAATTATCATATGTACCAGCTTGAAAGCACTTCATCTCGATTAATTTAACAATATAATTAACCTTTTTTTTATCGATATAAATAAAATTTATTAGATAAAAAAAATCATCTAGCAACTGTTTTTACTTTCATTAAAATTTGAATCTCAAGGGGTCATTATTTGATTTGAGGGTAAATAATGTTAAGATTAATTATATTGAGATTAGTTATATTGAAGCTAGTTATATTAATTAGTTATTTATATATTAATTATTTTTATTGATTATTTAATTTATTGTATTAAACATAATACATTGTATAACTTATAAGCAATTATTTGTTTATAAAAATATCTTCCACTTTGTTTAATAGAAAGAAAGTTGAGAAATCTCAAGGTTATTTTTGCTATTTTCATTTTTATCTTGAAATAACTAATTTCAATATGATTATTTCATCTTCTTTTGATAGTAATAAGTACTTATCCCAATACTAATTTCTAAACATAATATAACTTATTTCAATATCAGTAACCAAACAAAAGATAAGATCATAAGACGATAATAATTAAACTTTTACTTCAGAACTATCTATGCTTATTCATCAAATCAATTGATTCCTAAAATTATAATTCTCATCTCACTTTATTTACCTCCAAGTCTCCAAGTTACACCTCTGAATTTTTCTAATTAACTCATTCTTTTGTATATCTTCATGTGAATTTATTGTAGTCTAATAAATCTTGCATTGTTCACGAAAAAGAAGAAGAAGAGAAAACTAATATCTGTCGGCAATATGGCAAGGATAAATTATTATATTATTTTGTTTGTCATTAGGCAAAACATAAGGTTTCATGTCGAATTGTCTAAACAAGACATGATTTGTATTAATATTTAAACATTGGGGGTGGGGGTGGGGGTGGGGGTCGAAAGATTCAATTTAATTGCAAGTAACATGCATTATTATTATATTTATAAATGATAATATATGTCATATTTATTTTATTTTAGAATTATATTATTTTCAGATATGAAGTAATGATAAAATAAAAATAAAAATAATACGTTGATATTGAATGAGTTAACTAAGTTTAATAATTCATTAAATTTATGAAGATTCATAGCAGAGAGGATTAAAGGTACTACTACATATATATACTTTTACGATTTTGATTAGTAGAGTGTTAATTAAGTGAAATATTTGAAAGAAAAAAGATAAGGGCTCATTTTAAAAAATATTCTTATAATTGACGCTATTAAATATTTATATAATTATCATTTTCAAATTTGATCGTGTATGATGGGGTTCAATTAAGTTGAATATAACGATATAACTCATTTTAATCCAACTATATTCTTTTACGTTATTTTGAGTTCAATCAATCGAATTAATTTCAACGAGTCATAATTCGATTTAAATATTTAAATGATTTAAACAAATATATATTTTTAATAAAAAATATAGATTTTGTCACCTTTACACCATAGTCATTGTTACTTATAAGACAAAGCAAGAAAAAATCTGGCACGATAGAGAAATGACAAATCAAAATACCAAAGAATTTTATTTTTTTTGGCTTGAGATTTGTACAAAAAAATGTGTTAGTCAATTTTGTGTCTATATACAATGACTGAGATATTTTTGAAGAGAACCACTGCTTACCTAATTTTTATATTGTAAATTTAGAAATTCAAAGAACTTTTTGTCAGCAGGAACTATATATTAGTCATAACATAATGTTTCACGTACGTACGTAATTGAGGATATGAGCGGTTTGTTTTCTTATATTGTCTTGGACAATATTCATCGTTTTAGCTAAATGTTGAGCCAGCTAGTTACATGTAAGGGGTACACCATACACTTTTTATCGAAAGATTATATTATACATATAGTTAGAAAAAGAAAATAATATCGTATATAGGTCAAAACAACCTTTAGAGATATATTACTAATGTCTTAATTAAACAAATTTAGTTAAACTTTTAACTTCGCCACCGTACTTATTTCCCCTTTCCTATTCCAATTTTTATATTTATTTTTATTTTTATAAAGGTATACTATTAAAGTTTAACTATGTATTCATGCTTTTGTTAGATTAGGGAAAAATATCTTAAATATATTCGAACTTTTGTCAAAATTGTTGTTACGATATCAAATTTTGGAAAGGACCTTTTATCCTTGTACTATTTAATAGTGTATTTTAAAGGTATACATGTGCCCACGTGAACATCATAAATATTGCATAATTATAAATAGTAACGTGTCCACGTGGACATATATAATAGTGTATGAGTAAAAGGTCCTCCATAAAGTTTGGTATCGTAACAACAATTTCGACCAAAATTAAAGTATTTTTCAGACCATTTTCCCGTCAGATTACAATAAATTTAGGTCTCAGAGCACTTTAATTTGTCAGCAATATATACCTACAACTATCTAAAAAGAGTAGCACTTAACCTAAACTTTATTTTCAATATTATCTTGTCTATGTACATGCACTTTGAAGTTTGAATACACTGAAAAATATATACTTATATATATCATCATCAACTTTTAACTTTTATAGATGAATTAACTTAACGGTGCATATATATACTTTAATTATATATATAGTTTAATTTGTACAAATGAATGAATGAGTAGATTTGTATTCCAAATAAATTAATTTGTCATTAAATATGGTTGCCTTTTATTAGAATTTATCCACAAAAAATGCGACTATACGTGTTATCATGAATGTAATTTGGTTCATTGTATCTTTCTAGGTTCAGACAAGGGATATTCATCCTAGTTTGCCTTAATTTTCTATTCAGTTTAAAATCATGACGAATTGAGCTCCATTGTCTTTTCTTCTTTCTTACTAACGGCTTTTGGTCTTTTCTTTTGCTTTTGTTTTCTTCAATTGTTTCATTTTATTTGTCATATTAATTTTGCTTTGTACGCTTTGTAAGAAAAATATTAACTATTTTGAATTTAATTTGCGTCACATGTAACCTTTTAGCGCTCTTCGAAAGTGAGAGTCATGGACGGAGCTATCGTAGGCAAAGAATAATTCGATGCACACTTCATTTCAGAAGTAATTATCAAAATCTATTAAAACACCTTTATTAGAATCTTCGATTCATAAATTTATAAATTCAAAATTTTGAATCTGCATCCTCGTATTCTATCACATGATTCAAGATACCTTTAATTTTTTATGTGCATAGAAGTATATATAATTTTCACTAAAATTCTTAAATATTTTCCCGTTTTATTTACTTGATTTTTTATATCAAAAATAAAATATTTTATTTTGATATCAACTGAGTAATATATATCAAAATGATACAAACTATAGATTCTATACGCACGTGAAATAATTGGAAGAATTAAAAGATGGAGACAAATAGACATAATGTTGCAGATTTTATTCACTCTAACACTTATATGTTTCATCTATAAACTTTAAAAAAATGATAAAAACTAATATATTTAGTTACATTATTGGCAAGATATATATAAAAGAGATTAAATAATGGGTAGATGAGAATGAAAGAGTAAATGTATCACAACTTTTATTCAACTAATAAAGACTTTATTTTGTTCTCACTTTTGTGGGGTTGTCAATAATACATAAGATCAAATATATATATATATATACTAGATGAGAATGAAAGAGAATATACATCATATTTTATTTTATTTATTTTTCCTCTTTGCTTCTAGTAGTAGAATCAATCATTTGCTACTAACATCAGGATAGACTGTCTAGCTACATTACATCTTTTCGAAACGAGGCCTTTTGCTAGACTGCCTATGTGTAATTTGGTAATGACATTAATAAAAAATATTAATTTCATCCCCCTTGGAAATTGACTTGTTTGAAACGTTTTCAAATGAATATTTCGTCGAATATCCCATATTAACGGCATTCCAAGAATGTTCAATGCAAATTCGTGTTTCTAATGTATAGTGTTACGGAATTTAAAATTTAGAATCAATGAATTTAAAATAAATATGATCTATTATATAAATTAAATATAATTTGAGCTAAATGTACGAATTTATTGAATTCACTTTAGATCCGCTTCTATGTTTGGATTGAAAATATGAGAAAAAGGAATGAAACAGGATTAGGAGGTGCATTCATATATTACACTGTATAGTGAAGGGTCAAAAACATATCTAAGGTATATTTTTTAATTTTTTGTGTTTTATATTTGAATTATCAGGTGTGGTAAGTTTTCTACCTAAATTATTATTAAATATTTAATTTGTTTAATACACCTTAACTATCATCTGTCCACTTTTTTTCTATATGAACAATATTGATATTTTAAGTAGGTAAAGTGAACATCAATTGATAGTTGAGATGTGTTTCGATAAATATTTAATGATAGTTTCTATAGAAAATTCACACACTCGATAGTTTAGCTATGAAACTCAAAAATTTGAGACACTTTAGGTATGTTTTGACCCCTAATTCTATATTATATAAATACGGGAAAAAATATACCTTAGAGCTCGTTTGATTGGGGATCAAGTTATCCCCAGATTAGTTATTTCAAAATTCTTGTCCCACTTCAATATAAAATAAAAATAACATTACAATCTCAGAACAACTAATTCATCGATAAGTTATCTTATCCCAACCAAATATGTGGTAAATTCCTCCTTTATCCCGATACAGAACGACTCCTAAGGATTGTTTGTGGGGGTGGGGGGGGGGTGTACATTGAATTGTGTAATTGGTACTTGGCATTGGAAAAGTGAACATCAATTAATAGTTGAGATGCGTTCTCATAAATATTTGGTGATAGTTTATATAGGAAACTCACACATTTGATAGTTGAGCTATGAAACTCAAAAATCTGGATCACTTTAGGTGTGTTTTGACCCCTAACTCTATAAATATATTAAGGGAAACATATACTCTAGAACTCGTTTGGTTGAGGAACAAATTAACCCAAAATTAGTAATTTCAGAATTGTTATCGCGGAATAAAAATAACATTAATCTCATAATAACTAATTCAAGATAAATAATCTTATCCCAACCAAATAAGTAATAAACTTATCCTTTATCCCTGATACCGTATGAACCCTAAGGGTGGTAGGGGAGTGTACATTGAATTATGTAATTGCTACTTGGCAAAGGGATGCCATGTAGGGCTCTCTGCCATCCTCACAATTATCCTTCTCTAGGTCCTGGATATGGGCTTTAATATATTTTGAGTTTTTTAATTATCTCGTATTTTAATATCTATTTAGGGACTGATTCGACTAATTTAAATTTACTTCGCATGAACTTGCATAAAGTTTACTAAAAAGGAAAATAAAGTGTACTTTATCAAGCTTTTTTTTTT
>JAJOOO010031754.1:0-14687 GCA_029582685.1 Solanum piurae
AGGCAGCTTGAATTAATATTGATGTGTTGAGAATGATTTAAAAGGTTTATCAATTCATTATTTATGGTGTATCATGATTGTGTTGTTGTAAATTGTGCATTGATATGGGAATGGTCATCTCTTCATTAATTGTGTGAACATGTCATTTACATTGGTTATGAGACTTGGTTGTGACGAATGTTATGTGAATTGAGAAATATTAATGAATTAAAGATGATGTACCATTTCAAGAGATGTGTCACGTGTCGTGACAAATATTATGATTCGAGGGGCATGTCACACGTCACGATGAATTATATTATCGAGGGTCGTGTCGAACGCCGTGATGGATGCATGGAAAAATATGTCCCCCATGGATTCCAGACTGAGAGACAACGGGTATGTATCACTAGGTCAGACATGCATCACCATACTTGGTATTGCATTTCATTGCATTGCATATCTTTATCATTTGTGAACTTGTGAGTGAATCTTTGTGAAACTTGTGATTGATGAACTTGATCACGTATATTGTTTATCTATAATTATTGGGGTGTTTTTATTGATGGGTTCAATTATTTCACTTGATTGATCTTAATGAATAAAAAGGGATTAATGAAAAAGCAACGTGTTGTTATTTGTGATTGTGAGTTGCCTTTTTCTTGACCCTAATTTATTGATTGATGAAATGCTTGATGTCATCATTGCCTCAGGCTTTTTTAGGGGTATTTTAAAATGACTAAGTTTTTTCATTCTTATATTATTGTTAATTTATGTATGCATTTTCTTCGTATTATTGGATTTAGGCTGACTTATCTTGGTGGGTTTAGACAAGTGTCATCACGTCAATTTTTTTATCAAGACATAATTAAAGCCTCATTTTCCTGTAATATGATAGTCAAACCTTATTTCAATTTCCAAGTCAACCCAAACAACCTATAATGGCCTTATTTTTTTGCAATTCATATATAACAGGTCCAAAATTAGTCAAGGAAAATCTATCTTATAATTTTAGGACACTTTTATAGTCAACTTTTGGTCAACTCAAACCCAAACCTCGGGTCAAATATCCAAAATCTAAACTTGATTATATGAACGCATTACCATAAACTAAGTAATTTAAAGTAATAATCAAAATTCTATTTTAATACCTTTACTTCCCTTAAATACAAGATCTTAAATCTAGCCTTAAAACATCCTTGTAATTTTGAATCCAACTTTACATAGCTACATTACATCCTTAGTATTCGTGGAGACCAACTAGACAACGATACAATATTATGGTCACACCTTTCATGATCGCAAATTTTTTTTGACCAAAGGTCTAACCTGATTCATTTTTGCAATCATGCCCCAGCTCTCCACATTCGCAACATACTTTCCACATGTGCATCATGTTCACAATTGGTTCCCTTGTAATCACAGGAAAATACTAGCACTAGAAATTCAACTATCACGACTTGGTTCCAATAGTTTTGAAATACCCTTAAGCCCTTTGGATCCATAAAAAGCATGTCCCCAAGTCCAAAAAAATATACACCTATGTGAAATTCACCAATGGCACACTAATACACAAAATGAGGGATTGGGTTCTTAAATTATCCCTATTAGATTTCTAAAGCATGATTGCATTCAAAAACCTTTTTGATCCCTTTGGGTCTAATCCGCACTACCTTGCGCTAAGTTTGAAATGTAATAATCTGAAAGGTTGCTTTTATGAAATTATCTTGTTACCCCTTATAGTCGTTGCTCTGAGTCATTTATGGTTGGTTTGTGAAATTTGTTTCCCGTTTTGAGTAAAAACTTGTAATTTATGAAAGTTTTAGAGTTTTGAAAGGATCAAGTTTATTAAATGTGGTTTTTGGTGTCTTTTGGAATTTTGAGTCTCACATAAAATTTAATCAATTCCATCATCTCTGCAATGTGAAAAATGTTGTAGCAGAGTTATCGGTTTCTAATTTGGAGTCCTTTCATGAATTTGAGGTATTAAGTTGGAAATTGGTGAGATTTTATCCTTTGGGTTGTCTTTAGTTAACATTCAGGGTTCAAATGCTTGGGTCAGATTTTCGACAGCTATGTTGGATTCAAGGTATGATTTTATGCCTAGGGGTGGTCTTTGTTGAATTTCAGAGGTCCTGAGTATGGTTTGGCCTTTTTAGGTGTTATGTCATTTTTTTGTGATTTACATGGGATTCGGGTTAAGGAGACCTCATATTCGTGTTTTAATGATTTCATTGAGTCTGGAGCATTAAGTTTATTTGAGAGGCATATTAGTTTTTTTGGTATGGGATTCTGAACGAATCCTGAGGGTCCTCTCGGTGAATTTTGTGTCTTACGTGTGTTGAGTTGCTGGTGTCTAATGACTCTAGCATTCGTGGGGCTTGGGTTGCGTTCATAGGCAGTCACAGACAGACCTCCATGTTCGTGGAAAAGCTACCAGGTTTACAGAGCGTCGGGCAGAAGTGTTCGATGAGAAGCTTTTCCGCTTGTGGAGCGTCGGGTAGCCGTATTTCCTAAGAAGCTTCTGCGCTCATAGAGAGTTATTTTAGGTCGAGCGGTCACTCGCGAGTAGGGGTCTGCGTTTGTGGTGGACCCCTAGTAGTGTTTTATTCCCAAAATTTAGGGTTTCTTCCCCATTTTTCACTTTTGGATTTGGAGAACTCTTGGGAGGTGATTTCAAAGGGGAGTTTCATGATAAACATTTGGGTATGTAACTGTGACCCTAAATCTTACATTTTCATTAACTTTTTATGATTTTAAACATAAAATTGTGGATTTTGAAGTTCAAAGTTTTAGGGTTTTTCAAGAACTTGAGTTTTAAGGTGAAATGAGAGTTTATTAGTGATTTCAACTCCATTTTCAAAATGGTTTTCACTGGTGACTTCCAAATCTTGTTAACACTTTCATGTAAATTTCCAAATTTACCCTTCATTTTTTGAAATATGTTTTTGGGTTGATCTGACCCAATTTTTCAAAATGCTTGATATGGGTATTCTTAGTTTCAAAATCTTATAGTGACTGTATTATTGAATAGATTGTGTTGATTTGGAGACCCAACAAAAAGGGGAGGTTTAAGTTTCGAAGAGATTGTTTGAGTAATTGAGGCAAGTGAACGCCTACACCTTTGTTAAGCTTGTAGAACCTTGTATTTTCTTGATGTATGTGTATTGGAGAGTAATGGGGATCAAAGTTGGATTGAATTGTTCATATTGATCAATATATGATAAAAAAAGGAATAAAAAAAAGGCAATATGATGATATTTGTTGTGCGGTATATTCTGAAAGATTTGAGTGGTGATATTGATTCAATTATTGAGGAAACATTATGTTTGTCTTGTATTGACTTGTGAATTGTTATGAGAATTGCCTTCTCCTTTTGATCTGTTATTGGTGAACAATATGATTGTGTTGTTATGATTGTGAATTTCTATGGAATTATCATCCCATCATTATGGTGTGAACATGCCTATTTGTATTGATTCTGAAACACTATGATGAGATGTATTGTGATTATGTCGAGGTCTATTTCTACAAGTGTTATTGATACCGAGGTTTGTTTTTGTAAGTGAGACTGATGTCGAGGTCTATTCCGGTAAGTTTTATTGATACGGAGGTCTATTTTGGTAAGTTGTATTAAGGTCGATGTTGCTTCCAACAAATATATATGGATCTTGGGTATTTTCTCATGGGTTCCAATTTGATACTTGTGATTGATAAACTTGATTATTGTGATTGATAATCTTGATTATTGTGATTTATGACCTTGATACTTATGATTGGTGTGACTTGAGTCATTATCTATATGCTTTGTTATGTGGACTCTGAATTATTGGAAACTTTGATGGATGAACTTGATACCCGATTGTGGTTAATCTGTAATTGTTGAGGTATTAATGTTGAACTCTGTGTTACTTGAAATTGTGAATTGTTAGATTAGGTTGATCTCTGGTTGTAGCTGCGGAGGTTTGATTGGGATGAAAGGAGTAGTTGTATTCTATTTTGCTTTACCTCGTGTTTAGTGGTTTGCTTGTTGAGTACCATGTTGTTTGGTACTCATTCCTTGCTTCTACACTTGTGTAGGTTATGAGCGGACCTTCGTGATTATCCTTCTTCTATGCTTCATTCGGGAATGTACTGTGGAGACTTGAGAGGTAGTTGCTTATCAAATCGGCAAACCCTCTTGTTCCTTTGTTATGTTCTTGTTCTACTTTAGAAACAAAGACATTGAGACTTGCATTTTCTTGTGATTCAGTTGTAATACATTAGTGGCTTGTACATGTGACAACTAAGTTTTGGGGGGTATTTATGAGTTTGACTAAGTTTTCCACATTTGTGTTATGGATAGTTTATATTCTGCATTTCTATTGTATTGTTTGGATTTTAGTTTGATTTGTCTTAGTGGAATAAGACGAGTGCCCTCACGTCCAATTTTCAAACGTGATAGGAAAGGTAAAATAAAACATATTCAAATCATGAAACAAAGTACAAATGCTCAAAAGAAGGATTTAAGTTATTACAAATTGTGTTGGTGATCATGTCTACAGTTATTATATTGTTATTGTGGTCACTATTGTACATAGTTTGACACTTTCAACGTCAATTGACTCATTGTTTGCTTCAACATGAACCTTTGCTTTTGTAGTTGGATTGTGACTAACTCCTTAAGGTTGTATAACTCTAACTTGCTAAAAAATCGGGCAATTTACAAATATTTATCTTAATAAATTTCCTGAGAACCTCAATGGTCTACATCATCATGGAAGTTTTTCATCTATGTTGGTGGAAAAATTCATTAAGGTGCTGAACTTTCTTGAGATAGAAAAATCTATTGAATCATCGTATTCATCAAATTTTAGAGCCACTTTGAGATACTTCAACAAATTGTTTATGTAGTTTGAAATTTTCTTTTATCCATCATACCGAATGAGATAAAGTACTATATATGTCCACAGGGGTGGATCTATTCAGGCGGGTGGGGGTACCATGCCACCCACCAGCTTCGACGGAAACTTTATGTATATAGGTATATATATACAAAATCTATATATAAATAATAAACCCGCCACCCACAGTACCAAAGTACTCTGTGGTGCCCTTGGTAAAAGGCCAAATGTTCGAGCCTCAGGTCGCGGGATCAAACCCGTTTGATACATTTTCATTTTTTTCCTTTTTAAAACTGCTGGCACATTCAAGGCTCCTCTCATAAATCATAATAGTTTTTCGATCTTTTTCTTTTTTTCTCTTTTACCATTGTTTCAAATTATTTGCTACTTTCTTTATCTTTAATAATTTTATAAGTATGAAATTTCGCCTAATTCATCCTACTCCTAACATTAGCTATTAATTTTCTATCATATATTAATTATTTACATTTTACTAAAAATTGTTATTAAAAAATATTTGTCAATTAACAAAATTAAACAACAATTATTTTTTTCTTTATCCTGACAATTAATTTTTCTTGAAAGTGTAAACAAAATTTGTAAAAAATTACAAAAATGTTTATCTTATAGATTAAAATACTAAACTATCATTTTTATTTATAATTTCTTAAAGAAGTAAAAGAAAAAGTTAATAACTAATAGAAAGAGGTATAAATTGTTTTTTTTTTCTCTTCTCAATAATTTCATAAGCACTTAAATGCATCAAATATTCTCCAACAAGAAAATATGAAAGAAAGATCATCAGTAATTTTAACCAATAATTATATAGGCTTCGGTACTATTTTCATGTAACCCAAAATCGAAAATCATCCATAAACTCCTACATATATACATACTCTCTCAATTTATATGATATTTTTTTATTCTTGAAATTCAAGCTACGTGAAATTTAATTAATATTTTAAAATATTTATTATTATTACATTAACATGATAAGAATTGCAACTTATGTTTTTTCATAAATATTACCTTCTCGCTAAGTTGTAATTCAACCAAAAACATTATTAGTTGCAATTCTTATCATGTTTATATAATTTTATAAAAAAGGAACAAAAAAATACACCTTATAGCTTGAATTTCGAGAATAAAAATAGCCTATAAATTAATGGAGAGAGTAAAATGAAAAAATAAAAATTGGTTAATTATATTTGTATTTTGTTGATTGACAAGTAATTTTAAATAAATATTTATGTTTATCCTAAAAATAATACAATTGATTTTGTATAAGGTTAAAAACAGATATCTTAATGTATCTTAGCTTAACTCTTTTTTAAATACGTAATTATTTGACTTTAAATGAAAATTATTATTAATATATTTATCTTTATTTGATTTTTGACAAATGAACATTATGAACCACCATAAATTTTTTGTAAACAACCTACAAGCACTTTAATTTTTTTTTATACATGTTTATTCCTATTTTATTGATTGATTTGTCATATAAATCGAAAAGACAAGTAATTCAAATCAATCATAAAGTTAATTTAGGCGATGAGTCTATTTGGCACCCAGAGACTCTAAATCTTGGATCCGCCTTTGTATGTCCATGTTTCTAACCTTGAGCTTTATGTGAGTTATCGAACCAAAGCGATCACATTTTCAACAGATGCATCAACATAGATGTTATTACAAGACTCATAACTATAATTTTTTAAGACTATTATTACAGTTGATTTTGTAGTTTGAAAGTTCCAAATTCAAGAGGAAAAAATGAAAAGTGTTTTGCTAAATTAGGTCTTGGTTCTAAATTAGGAGGATTGTCCAAGGTCCACCCTTTTTACTAATAATCAATGTGGGATTTTTGTCATTCTTTAACACATCACCCCACTTAGTGCTTAGCATCAGGTGCATGCAAAAAAAATTATTTCGAAAATCCAGCATTGAGTGAGATGATCCTACTTTGATAATCTCTCAGTCCATATTTGCTTGTTCATTTTTAACTTGGCACACCTATTAAGAAAATAATAATTGACATAATGAGTTACCTTTTTAACCCTATTAATTGATAGAATTTCAAAATCAATTTACTCATTAAAGAGGTTCTACCTTTTTCAAAAACATTAAGGGTTTGTTTGGAAAGTCACCCTGGTAATTGAATTTGAAGTAATTGGGTGTAATTACACTATCTTTCATATTTGGTCGCCATGTAATTACTTTGTGAGCAAGTAATTGAGTGTAATTGTCATGGTGTAATTACACTCTTGAATTCACAGAGGGAGGTTGTGAATTGTTGATAATTACATGGTGTAATTACAAGCTGATTATCATGACCTGAGCCTACACCCTGGACGTGGACGGCACTCAAGAACCATTGTTGGTCCTCAAGCGAACCCTCATCTTGGAATAACTCAAGCATACATAAGCATCAAATTGAAAGAAACGTTTAAAAACAGTTTACTGAATCTCAACACTTTGCTGAATATACTGAGTATGTTTTAAATAAAATATCTGAAATTGAGAGACTCTTCAAAACTGTCTATCTATGAAGCCTCTATTATACAAAGATGAGTTTTGGTACAAGACCCACAACTCCTCAAAAGAACTACTACTAGCAACTCATAAAAATTGGAGTCCTCCGGAAGTAAGGAGACATCACTCGAAAGTAGATGAGCGGATGAAGTGATCTCAACAGACTCTTGTGGAGGATCCTAAGAACCTGTTTTAATTTGAATGACATCAGTATATTGAATGTACGAATATGAAATATAGCTGAATAACAAATAACTGAATGAAAGGACTGCAATAGATAAAACATAAACTTGACTTAATATAAATGATTAAAGGAATGAAATCGTTTAAAACTTTACAAAATACTTACTTACCTCTGAAACTCAACATAATAAGTGATATAATAAAAATAAATTTTTAACTCTATTTGGGAGATTCTCTAACCGACAACCATCATTATGAGCTACGTGATGATACAACGTCTCGCCCACGCTATCAAAACTGTCTTATACTTTTCCGGGGTATAGAACACCTCAACTAAGTGGATCCACTAAGCTATGCTTAAAAAGCATTAAGAAATCATCTAAAAAGTATGACCATTTAACCATGTTGGCATACATAGTTTATCAGGACTTTGAGTTATCTGAACTCGTCCCCATATCGGTGCTCAATACTACTCCCAATAATATATACTCATGCTCATATGTTTAAAAACATAACTCTTCCTCTGGTTTGAGATAATTGCTCAAACTATCATCTCAAAAGAGGTAACTTCTCTTGAAATATCTTTTGAACTCATAACTCATTTTGAAATCTCAGTTTCTCTTTTATCAATGTAAAAAATGATACCTCTATGAATACATAGTCCCCTTATACTCTTACATAATTCATACTTGAAAACTCTTTCTCAAAAACATATCAAAATCATATTTTAATTTGATCATTGATGACTCGGGAAGTCATACTGCATAAACATTGATGGTATATCAAGGTACCATACTCCTCATACATTGATGGCATACTCGATTGTCATACTAATCATGATTTAGAACTCTTTTCTCAAAATTGATCTTTACTTTCTCAAAACTCAATTTAAGAACTCAAGTGTTTGCTTTAAAAAGCTTTTCAAAATTTATAACTCAAATCATAGGGTTCATGTGGAATTATGGACATGAACGACTCAACTCAGGGATGTTAATATAAATAAGGAAACTCAGTACTCAGAACTCAAGACGACTCAAGAACTCGAAACTCATAACTTAACGATATTTCTCCTCTAAAAAAATACTCAATTCTTGGGTTTATGCTGAAATATAGACATGAACGAATCAACTCAAGAATTTTAATGTATAACATATAGAAATTCAATAATTAGGAATATAATTTCAAAAAGAAACAAGAACTCGAGAACTCAAACTCAACTCATCTCAAGAATACTCAAATCTAGGGGTAGAATCCTAGATTTCTCTTTTACTGATTTGAAAGTAGATGTAGGGTGTGAGGATGAACTGGTCCAACACTATGATAGCCTTAAATACCTAAAAGAACAAGGTTCTTGAAGAATCTTGAAGATGAACTTGATTAGAGGCCTTGAAACCCTAGCTTGAAGAAGAAAAATCAAGAAACCCTTTCTTGAGATTTCTTGAAATAGTTTCTTGAAACTATATTAATGAGTCCGAGATTCGGACTCATTTAGGGCTTTATTTTGATAGTTTAAGTGTCCTCAAATGCGTAATTAATGCGATAAACTGATGTTAAAGCATTGATTTGCAGGTATGAAGACTAAGGAGAAAGGCAAGGACGCTACCAGGTAAAAAGGAGCAAACAAGCTAAAGAAATGAAGAAAAGCGATCATGGTGATCGCCAAGACCACTCGGTGAATCACCGAGTGGCTCTTTAGCCCGCCCAAAATTTTAGGATGCCAACCCTGAGGATGAGAGAAATTGGGCGAAGGACAAATCCTATCGGTGACGCATTGATTAGATCGACGAAGAGAGGTTAGATCGCCGAAAGTTGCAGAATGTTCAATTAAGATGCAGGAAAATTAGTGATTCAAAGGAGCAAAGGGTGAATCGCATAATCCATCGGCGAGCCTGACATAGACCACCTAAAGTCATAGTGAAAAATGGATGAAAACTGAATACAAGAAGGCGATGGGTAGGGACGATTGGCGGTGACATACGACTTACTCCGCCGAATTGCCCCAAAATGCCAAATTTTGAATCAGTATAGATTGATTTTTTTTAGGAGGAAGACGGATCCAAACATTGGAAAACTCTTACCCAAAACGAAAAACACTGTTCTTGCTGAGTTTTGAAGATTTCAAGTAAATTTGGAATTGAGTTTTGTAATTAAAGTTCCATTGAATCATTTTAAGAGTTTAGAGATCATTACCCAACCATGGAAAATGAAATAGGTATTGAATTCTTACTTTTTATGATGAATAGCTAAAACTCCCATACTTGGAGGTGTGACTATGTGACTAATTGTTTTATTTAGTTGATGGGTTTTAGGGATAATTAGTCTTAATGATATTTTGAAGTGGGTTTGATTTATAGCTGTTGTTAAATTGATTTATAGGAGTGTGCATTTCAATGTTGTTAGCGTTCTATGCTTGCTTGAGAGAGAGGTATAAAACCAAGGTTATAAATTAGCATTTGTAGTTATTGGGTTGTTGTGAGTTCAGCTCGAGAGAGTTAATTCTAAGCTCAATGCTACTTATCTAGCTCAAGAGAGTAGGTTAAGTGAGATTTTAGGCTGTTTATCGTGAGAAGCTTGTTGAGGTTCGAGAGAACTCACCTGAATTGGAATAGTTGTTCGAGAGAAACCTATTATATCTAAGGTCAAGCCTACCCATTAAGATTTAGAAACCGTTAGTAATTACCGAGCACCTATTTAGCAAAATTGATAGTTAGTCGGTCATACCCTTGAGTATCTCTTCATTACTTGTTTCCCCTTTGTTCTTTGTGATTGTTTTGGTTGCTAATTGAAAACCTAATCTTCCATCTGACATTCACGTCACCCCCTCAATTTATTTAAGTGCTTCTGATAATTCTCATTCCTACAACAGATTAAATTGCATTTATAACTTCATAATTGAATTCAAGCTTGTGCCGCTCCCTGTGAGTTCGACCCCAACTCACTTGTTGGGTTTTATACTAGATTTTTATCATCTACACCTAGTACTGGATAAGGTGTAGTTGATCATAAATCAAAATAGCGCCGCTGCCGGGGAGTGGTGTTTATAATTCTTCTATTGAAGTTTGAATTGCATTTTCTTTGTGTTGTAGTTGAATCGACTTACTTTTGTTTTGTGAGCTGTTGTGATCAGGTGACAGGAAGAGTGCAAATGAAAGCACCGTGAACCAACTTGATCACCAAAATAATAGTGGTGATTTATTTCATGCTAATGAAGCTCTATTGGGGGCGTAGGTGCCACCCGCCTACCTCCGTTTGAGAATCCTGTTGCGTTCCATGTGACCAATACAATGCTGCAAATTTTGCAAGCTAGAGGCTTTTTGGGGGGGCTGGATCATGAAAATCCCCATGAGCACATTCAGAGCTTTGTGGAGATATGTAGTCCTATCTCACTCAAGGACAGTTCATAAGAATAGTGCGGCTACAATTGTTTTCTTTCTCCTTAATGGGGGATGCAACCAAGTGGTTAGTAGGGCTACCGAGAGACTCCATTACATCATGGAAGGATCTTACTGAGGCATTCTATATGAGGTTCTTTCCACCTTCAAAGATGGTGAAATTGCGGAACAACATCCAAAACTTCAAGCAAGTAGAAGGGGAACTTATTCATCAAAATTGGCTGAGATTTCAAAAGTTGCTTTTACAATGTCCAACTCATGGGATTTCGGATGATTTGATACTTCAATATTTTTACCGGAGTTTAGACTCAATGAATAAAGGAGTAGCGGACCAGTTGGCCCGAGGAGGGATAATGTTAAAATCATTTGAGGTAGCCTCATCCCTCCTTGATGAAATGAAAAAGATCAATCAAACATGGTACACTCAAGAGGATCAAGTTTCTCCCTTAACTTTCAAGATGACAAAAGAGCAACTTGACAAGGAGAAAGAGAGGGATGAGAATATTAGCAAAATGATGTCCCAAATGGAGTTTCTATAAAAACAAGCTCTAGAAAAGGTTGGTGAACCCAAAGAGGTTAGAAGAGTGTTTAGACTTGAGAAGGGTTCTCACCCGAGTTACTTAAACGAGGGTGGGAATCAAGGTTGGGCTGAACAATATGACCCTTGGAAGAGAGAAGAGAGTCATGAATAATACCACACGCAATCAAGTGACAACCCAAGATCAAAGGGTAGTTCGAGTAACTTAAGAGCGGATGAATTGTTGTCTCGTATCCTAGATAAAGTTAAGGTATATGATGACATGCTTAAGGAGATCAAGGCTGATTTCTCCTCATTGAATAATAAAGTTAATTCTCACGTGGATGCAATCAAACAACTTGAGGGTCAATTGAGCCTACTTTCGGAGTAATTGGAACCCAAGATATTTGAATGGGGTGAAACCAAGTGTGCAACAAATTTGAGGGCCGACTATGACAAAGTTTTAGCAGTGATGACTCGAAGTGGGAAGATAGAAGCTGGTATTGTAATGGGTAATGACGGGATGAACACTCATGAAAAAGAGCAAGATGTCTATAAGGAAGAGAAGCCCATGCAAGCACCAGAAAATGATATGCTCAAAGAGAAGGAGGAAAGTCCTAAGCAAAACCCCACCGAAGAGTTGCAAAAAGCTAAATAAAAGGCTACCTCAATTCCAAAGATAGTGCAACCTTTTTCCAAGATAGCTCCCCCATTTCCTCAACGTCTAAAAAAGAAAAATGAGGATGAAAAATTCAAGAAGTTCCAATCCGTGTTTAAGACACTTTCTATAAATCTTCCTTTAGTGGAAGCATTGTTTGAGATGCCGGGGTATGAAAAATTCATGAAGGAGCTGGTCACTAAGAAAATAAACATAGTGTAACACTCCGGAAAAGTAGTAAACTAAGCTAGAGCCTAATGTGTAAACTAGTAGCCTAATTGTGGTTTAACATAAAGGTTCGAGTCTTAAAATAACCTCCGGTATTCAATATAAGTGTTTTTGGGTGTAGATGTCAAGGTACGACCTCCAAGGACCAACCAAGGGTCCTTGAGGAGGACCTTGAGGCGGCCCAAAAAGCTTTCAAAAGACAGCCTACCCATCCGTGGATGGACCCACGCCCCGAAGGTGGGGATAATGGGTCAAGGATGGACCTTCCCCTATTTTACGAGCCCCAGACGATCACCCACATTTGACCAGTACGATCTGTAGACCCGCCACGGTCCGTGAGTGAGGTCTCGTGGGTGAAGATAGTTTTTGGTCTTTAGTTATTAAGTTGGGGGTTAAGGGAGGAGCTTAGGATTAATTCATTAATTAATTAGGGTCATTTTATTAATAATTAGGATACCTATATAAACCTAATAAACCTATAAACTAAGTGAATTAATTCATTCTTTCAAGACCCCAAATAAACTCATTCCCTCCCAAATATTTCACTCACTAAAACCTCCATTGAAGAAGAAGAAGAAGTTAAAGTCTAGGGTTCAAGGCCTCATATTTTCTACCCAAATTCGTGAAGAATCTTCAATAAGGTATGGTAGATTTTCATCTATGGGTAGCCTTCACCCATAGAGCCCCTCCAAAACGAGATTTCAAAGCTAAAGAGTTTCCAAAAGTTAGGGTTTTACTGTAAGTCATGGAGTCCTTTTCAAAAACGATTTCAATGATTAAATTGCTTTATATTATGATAAAATTTATAAATTTCTACTGTTTTAAGATAGATTCTTCAAGAATCCATGAATTCCCTACTTTTCCCAAATTGGATCTTAAAGTGTGAGTATTATTATATGTTAATCCAATTGAATGGATAATGGTTGTTTATGGTGAAATTACATGATTTTAGTATGATGATACATGTATTCTTGATTAACCTAAGATTCTAGGGTGAAATTTATATAGAAGATTCTAGGGTAAAATTGATATAGTCTAGAGTTATGTCATGAAAGAGGCAAATTGAGGGTTTAGATGTGACCTTCTAGGATTGATGAACTACTTTATGAATTGCCTTAGATTAGATGACGTAGATATTAATTGCTTATAAGTAAAATTTGTAGACATTAATGAATTAGGTTAGGGCTTATATGATGGATCATGGTTGAGTAGTATTGAGATTGAGTTACATAATGTTATATGACTATAATTGGTTAAGAATGAAGCATGTGGTTAGTCTACCTTGAGAATTAGGTTTACATGATGACCATGTGATGTATTGTTTGAGATTAAGGCTTTGTAACACTCCGAAAATCTAACGACCTAAGCTAGAGCCCAAATGATGACTAATGACTTAATACGAGTAGAAATAATGTTTCAAGACTTAACCTAATGTAACTAAATTGGTAAGAAAGTGATAGTGCTTAAATGTCAAGAAAAGACCACGACGTCTGGGTATGACTCCCCAAGGATCACCCAAGGGGTCTTTGAGGAGGACCCAAACTTTGAGCCAAAAAGAAAGAAGAAGCTATCCAAAGCAGGT
This sequence comes from Solanum piurae, assembly GCA_029582685.1. Classification (NCBI taxonomy): domain Eukaryota; kingdom Viridiplantae; phylum Streptophyta; class Magnoliopsida; order Solanales; family Solanaceae; genus Solanum; species Solanum piurae. The sequence goes on from JAJOOO010031754.1 coordinate 13,955, forward strand.
TGGACTCACGAGGGGAAAACCACGAGGTGTAGGTTGACTCACACTCTGTGGGAGGGAGTTGTGAGTCCACACTTAGAACCCTCCAAGTGGCCTCCAAAATAACCCCCTCAGTCCCAAACCACGAGCATGCAGTACGGTCCGTAGACCGACTCACGCTCTGTGGAAGGGTCTCGTGAGTTGAGACTTAGTCTCCTCACCAAGACCCTTGTCTGCACCCTCTCAGTACCGAACCACGAGTGGACAGCACGACCCGTGGTTCAATCCACGCCCCGTGGACTGGGACTCGTGGATGGCACTCAAGCTCACTGCCTCCACACGATTTAAGTGGGGGTAGTTTAGTAATTTACTAATTAATTGCTTAAGGGTTAAAAACGGTTATAAATAGTTATATTAGGTACTTTAGGGGATTATTAAGTATAAACAAGTCTTCCACCTTATAACTCCGAATAACAAAAATCAAAACCCAGTTCTCTCTAAACTATCTCTCTAAAGACTCTAGAAGAAGAAGATTACATTGGAGCTAGGGTTTCAAGGTTTCTTCCCAAATTTCTTGGAGTTTCTCCATTGATTCTCAAGGAATCAACTAAGGTATGGTTTCTCTTCACTCTTGGGATCTTTTCCCCAAGAGGCCCTCTCAAAATTAGATTTCAAAGTTTCCCAAATTCTAGGTTTTCTCTCAATTTCGTGGGTCACTTTTCAAATGTGTTTTCATTGAATTATAATGATTAATTAT